>NDXA01000026.1:0-168678 GCA_002105455.1 Hemisphaericaspora xylofermentans | reverse complement strand
TACCTCAAACACGAATCCGATCGACTTGAACATGTACTTCATAATGCTGATGAGGCGATCCAACAAAATAAGCAAGATGCAGAGAACAAGTTCGAAATTGTTAGCACCGAACTTCTTCCAGTTGTCCAGAAGTTTATTAATAATGGTGATCGTCCAATTTTGATAAGTATTTGAAGTTAATGCAGTAAGAATCTTCTTCAATAAACCATTGGCCTTTCAACTCTTCCATTGGTCATTGCGTGATAATTGGAAGTAGACCTTCTCTTAATGTCTAAGCTTTCTATCGATTATGAATGCAACGAAGTGGAATGTGTCTGCAAATGTAACGACGTGAGAGAACCAAAAAGATATTCCAACCAATCTCACTACAAGAAACCTTATCATCAAAAGCAAACTTACCATAATAAGAACCATTACAACAACAACAATCACAACCATGGCAACCATTACAACAACAATCAAACAACTAATCATCGCAGATTCCACCAAAACAACTCTTTCCCAAGAAAGTCCACAATCATTCTACACAATCTGCTGGTAGAAACCATACGTATCAATCCCACACTAAGAGAGTTAATCAAGTTGAGACGCATGAAAACGAACTAATGCTGACAAAGCTACCAACGATAGAAACGAAGGAGATGGTTATGGCTATTGCGAAGACTGTGAAATTGATGTTGATGAATCGGAAGAAGAATTTGATGAATCGATTCTTAATGTAAACAGTATTTCGGCCAGGCATCGACAATACTAAATTAGATGATATCCCTTATCCGATATTGCTAGATACAGGTGCTGAAGCAAATTTTATTGATGGTGATTTCTTGAAGTGGTTTCCAAACTATGAATTGAAAGAGTTAGATCATCAAATTTGGGCGAAGAATGCATCAAACAAGAAACATTGTCTCACACAACTGGTGAAAATTGAATTAGGTGAACCATTTGGTGTATCCATTGATTGTTTTATCATGCCAACGCTTGATAAATTGATTATTGGTAAGCCACAATTACAGAGGTGGAATTATCAACTTTCAAAGGATGGTGACGTGTTAAAGATTGAAGAGAGAACCATTGAATTATTAGCAAACTCTATTTTAGATGGTAAGGTAGTTGAAGAGACGCTTACAAATGTCCGTGCTGAGTTGAAAGAACATTTGGAAAAGCAACATCCTAAGTTATTTTCGTCTGAACCAAGCCCCCAAAAGATCGAACGTTCAAGTATGATATTATAACCAAACCATTACCTTCATTTCCCTCATCAGCAGATTGCATCAGTATCACTTCCGTTATCATGAGTTTCAACTTGATTCACCTTCTTAGGTATTTGAGCGGTGTATCAATGGGTTTCTACCACCACATTGTTTCGATTAAATTATTTGATCTTCTTGGGAAGGAATTGTTGTGGTGAAATTTCCGATAATAGTTGGGGTTTGTTGATTGTTCTAGTAATTATTGCTGTAGTTGTTCTGGTAATTGCTCTTGTTATCATAAGGTTTCTTATAATGAGATCGGTTTGAATATCTTTTGGGGTTCTGTAGCTTTCATTGCATTTACAAACACATCGTAATTCATTGCAATCGTAAGGAATAATTTCAACAAGTTGTAAATTCCTTCTTCTGACTCGAAAGATCGTTAGGGAAATATTTCATCATGGAAATGACCTCTCACTGTTGTATAGAATTGCAATTCATCTTGTGTAACTTGATCTCCAATGGGAGCCATTCTTTACTTTGGAAAGTATTCTCTCAAAATCACTAACAATTGATTTTTTGAACCAATTTAAAACCTACCTCGCGTCTGTAAAGTTAAAATCGATTCAAATTAAGTTGGAGAGAATCAATTTTAATGATTGCGGATAAGAGTGAACTTAATGAAAAACTTCGTAAGCTTTTTCGCCGATTGGAAATGAAGTTCACTCATTTAATTCAGAAAACATTAAAATAGCTTCTCTCCAACTTAATCGACTTTTTGGAAAGTGCCAATCTATGAGATAGAAGTAAAATTCGATGTATCAATTGATTGCTTTACAAACCGTGGTGAAACATCAACCAAGGATGTGTCAGCTGCTGAAAAATCGGAGGTGGCTGGTTGCTTTTTGCTCCTTGCTTTGAACCGTTGTTTGCTAGTTGACATTTTAATTAACTTTGATTGAAGTTTCGTTTCAATATGTGTTGCAGGCAGAAAATGCTCGCGAGGACCTCCCAAAACAACAGAGAGGGACCACAGGAAATGCACCCAAAGAAATTTCCATAACTAGAAAGCAACGGGTGGTAAATTGCAAGAAATGAACCTCAATATTTCGTTCCCCCAACAACTATAAATATTTCACCTAGGGGCTATCATAGGATAATACTCATCAAGAAATCACCACCACATATCCCGGGGAGTAAGGCAAGGATCACTCAACGAATACCGAGCTAGACACCGAAGAAGGGAGTTTTGGGGACCTAAGGTGGTAGTTTTTGGTCGGATAAGTCCATGATAACTACCAGTCCTCTCGTCGTACGATTACTCAAAAGAAAAAAGGAAAACCATAGTTGAGAAGCAACCAATCCAATGCATAGGGAGCGATTGTGGCAGCAGGGGCAACGTATTCGGGTCCATTACAAAGAGATCAAAGCTATACGTATTGAATTAGATAATTTGCCAAACAGTCAAAAAAGCACTCGTATAATTCAAAGTATTGGATTGTCAAAATTCCCTATTTCAAAACATTTATAATCTTGATCTCTTCGTATGTTTCAAAATTGGTTTCCCCCAATTGCGGTTCCACTCATAACCAGAATACATATGCCTTGGAAAAGCCTTCTTCTTACCGTTTGGTTGTTGAGCATCATCCTAGATTGGTTTGTCTTTGGTGTTTCCTAGAACTCTAAGAGCAAATGCTTTAGTAATCATGGATTCATCAGCCCAAAAACCACCCACCTTAGTCCAGGTGTCTTCTGGTGTTCATCAATCTTTCCCTTTAGTCAAATGGGAACCTCTTCTCTATATGGGCCGAGGGTAAGGAGCGGGAAGTGGAATAAATTTTGCATAGTTGATTGATCCCGAAATATTAATGTTCCATTCTTGCTGCCGTGCACCAACCGTTGCTCTCATATTGGACTCCAAGGAATAATCTTGTCAACATCCATCCTGTAGTCACTCTCTGTTGTCTTGTTGGGTCTTCCCGAGTCAGGACTAGGTTGGGAATCATTTTCCGTGTTTTTTGCGAGAGGGCTGTAATCCTTTAAGAGTGAACACTTACTGTGTTTGATACCCCCTGTGTGTGAACCCTTACAAGGGAAATACCTATTCTGCCTGTGTCATATAAATACTCACATATACTTCTGCATGATTCAAAAGAGATTAGAGTAATTGTTGGTTGGTTGGTTGGTTGGCTGTTGGTTGGTTGGTTGGTGGTTAGTAAGGAAAAATATAGAAGCCGGGTAACAATTGTTTTTCATTAGAATTGAAAAAAAAAAATTTATAATAACGCGACATTTGATTGGACGAGAATTAATTACTGCAAATTAATTCACCATCAACATCAACTACAGACTACTACAACCACTGACTACTAAATGTAAAAACCGTATAATAATATTAAAATTAACCATAGTACGTATATAAACATAAAACTAAACCTTTTTGAAACAAAACTAAAAAAGAATCGTTGTTCATACAAACATCCAACCCCCAACTCTAACCTCTTCTCTCATTAGAAACCCCAGGAGGCCAAAAGACCCAAAAAGGTTAACGAGTATGTATTTGGTGAGCTATCTCCCTCTTCTCTTCGGTAAAGTTGTAATTGAATGTGTTTTCGAATTGAAATATATTATGCAAAAATGAATAAATGAATGTATGATACACTATATCCTCCTCCTCCTCCTCTCTCTCCCTCTTGCTTCCCCTTCAGAAGATTCATATTTCCCCTTCTCTCCCATTATTATTCCTCTTCTTTCTAGCTTCCTCATGCTTCAACAATCTCTCATCAATAACAGAATCATTTCCATGCACCCCATCAACAGGACAAGGAATTAAGGAATTTGCTCCAACTAACATAAAACAAGTAGCGAAAGTTAAGGTGAATAATTGATTTGTGACTCTATTCCTTTGAGTTGCTTTTATATATTGAAACATCCTATTACTATAACTTACTATATGAATTGAATGAACTGGATGAAATTGGATTTAGTAGGGGGTGGGGGGGTCCTTGTTGGGTTGATAGGAGTATGGAATTATAAATGAATATATATATATGGGATAGTTGAGTGTTCTCAATTATAATTAGGAAGAAGAAGATAGTACCAATAGTCTAATTCCATGGCCTATAGTAGTTTATGATTGATGGGTTCCATTCTTTTTTCAACTTAAGCGGGCTTTGGTTTATATGCAGGAAATATTTTCACTAGAGTTTATAAGAGCCAATCAGCAATTGGGTGTTAGTAGTTGATGAACATTATGTTACTACTACCAAGTAAAGTGTAGCAATATGGATGGAGAGAAGTGTGCAATTAGTATAATTGTTATTTACAAGTTAAACTAAGATAGCTTACTTGGGTTTAAGTGATCATCATCGAATATTCATGTCACGTGACTTTTGAACTGTAGTTGAACTTCAATTGGAAGTTTATGTAGTAAAGACATGAATAAATACATAAATACAATTATAAAACATAACAAATGTAAGGATACAGTTATTTGAGGGTTTAGGTTACTATTACAAAAACACAACCAAAGATATTACCTAGTGTACGTAAGTACATACTTGGATTCTCCACTGAGCGATCTGTCAAGTCGATAAACATCATTGCCAACTTCACATCTGGTAATCGTGCCAACCCTATCGAAGTGCTCTTGCCAATCCGTCTCAGTATATTTGCTTCGAATTGATATATATTCCAACTCGTGATTTTCTAGACTGTCAAAATAGCTTGTGGAGAGATAGGATAAGAAAACCCTTTTCAAACTATACATTGGTAATGAAGGAAAGTATGGAGAATCTATTTCCAATTCTTGAATCGAAAGTAACCTTCCTGCAAATTTATACCAATCATTAAACTTATTTGCAACAGGTGCCCTTAGAGTCTCCAATACCAGAAGTTCGAAATTGTCTAGAATGCTATCAGGGAAGGTCCCAAACAAACATAGGTGCTTTATACGCAACTTCTTTGTGAGTTTAAATGGAACTGTATATCCAAGCTGTAAACATTCCAATTTTGGTAATGAAGGCAACAACTCTTCGACAATTCCTTGGTTTACCTGATCGATTCTGAGGGATCTGACATTATTCTCATTCAGGAATTTTTGCATATCATAATGGAAATGAGTTTCTCTTTCCTTGATACCAAGACTCGAGAGCCACTTGGCAGTTTCACGGTTCGTTATCCTTGCGAACGTCAACCGACGACGGTCTCCTAAGTGTTTATACAACCATTTAAACAAATCAAGAGCGGCAAAATGATCACTATAAAAACAGACATGTCTCATGTAATACAAATTAAGCCTTCTCATCTTCATTAATTCCAAGAATCGAGTCCTGGATATCTGGGTATAATGTCTCCAAATGGGAGGATCTTGGATTGAAAAAATCCCGTCGTGGGTATCATAGACATAGATTGAATGCCATAGGACTGAAGTTATTAACTTTGTGAATCTCAGGTTGGTTAGGCCGAAATTGAGAAGGTCAAGTTGGGTCAAGATGTTGAATATTATAACTAAGACTTCTGGCGGAAGATCATTAAAAGTGGCAAAGAGGTTGCTGCTTCTGCATCTCAATACCATGGATTTGCTGGTCATATTTGTGATTGGTACCAAAGATCTGTTAGTCATACTTACAGTTGGTGCTTGAGTTTTCACTAAATGAGATGAATTTCTGTCAATATCAGTATATTACAATTCTTACTTGTGGTTCCTACACTTCAAATTATAAGGGAGAAACCCTCTCACCCTTATAATTCGTCAATACTTTAAGAACCCCCGAGCGAGTTTTCATTGTCATGAATTAAACTTTATAGTTATTTTCATAAACCTTAAAGGACCTCTCTCCGCTTTTCTTAGTTCAACCCCAAATTTGTCTCAGACCAAACCTGGCCTCGCTTCTCCCTCCTCTCCCTTACAATTCCAACATATAGATGAGAATATTCATCTACTGACGTCTCAACCATCTTCCCCTACATAAAAGCGACACGAAGATAAAGGTTTACACTTTATAGCCCCCCTCGGGGTGATCAAATATTCCAAAGACAAATAAAAGCAAAGAGGTCAAACGCCTACAAAACTTCTACAATTTAACAAATTTCATAAAAATCAAAACATTAAATATAAGTTCATTAATGGGGTGATAGTATTAAACATCTGAATATTCCCACGAGTGTTACTCTCCCCCATCTTGGTAGTTGTAATATACAATTTTCTATATACAAGAAATTCTTAGTTTGGACTATCGACACGTCCCTCCCACGAATAAACCATGACCCACTTCCCATGCTCTTTTTATCCAACATCTCTCTTAATACGCCTTTCCTCTTCCCCATTTCTCTCTATATCCATCAACAAATCACTCTCAAGCAGACGCAGAAGCTTCACCAGCACTAGCACCAGTAACAACTTGAAACCCACTCTTATATTTCCTACCCAAATTCACTTCTTGTCTAGTCAATTTCTCCTCGCTTAATTCAACCCTAATCAATTCCTTAACCATACCTAATCTAGTAGCAGTACTATGAGAAACAGTAGTATATATAACATCATTCTTATGTTTTAATCCCAATGACGTGATTGTTTTACGGATTTTTGGTGGCATACCTATGGTAGATCTTATTTGGGTGACTTTGTAGAATAATTGTTTGGCTGCTGCGGTTGACATGTTTCCTTAGGGTTGGTGGTATCTATCTCTCTATCTATCTATATGGTGGTGGTGGAAGTAGTAGTTCTTAGTTGAAGAACAAAAATTTTTCACTTTGATAAAGGTCGTGTACTTTTGGTTGATTCCACCAACTATCTAACCACCACCACCACAACCACCAACTACTACTACTACTAACTACTACTAGTAAGTACTAACAGATGGAGAGTTATCAGTGACCAGTATCAGCCAATGGATGAATTTCAAAACCAACAACAACAAATCATCACCAAAAATGATCAACTTCACCATGAAATCAAATCATCAATCAATGAACTAATACAAGTATCCACCACCACCACCACCACTTCAACCATTGATGTCATTCCACTATCTAATAAACTTAGGGTTAAGTTGGTTAATGCTATAAACCAATTCGAACCAAATCCAAAATTATTAGACCCAAATCTCGGTGAATATATTGAATTATTGACTAATCTATATCTATCCACCACCCCAACTACTAGTGATAATGCTGGTCATAATGGAGTGATTAGGTCAACTATTGGAGAGATTGTTTATAATTTTGCAAAAATCCGACAATTCAAACAAGTCAGTCTATACTTCTCCAGCGACTTATACATAATCAACAAATTACTAAACATTACTACTTCCACCTCCACCTCCACCACAAGTGATGAATTTGAAATCTTTTTATGTTTGATATGGTTAAGCAATCTAGTCCTCCTTCCCTTCGACTTCTACAAAATCGATCCAAACCTACTGGAACAAATCTATGAAATTGGTCGTGATAATCTATATAAATACACCAATGGATCTAAGAATCAAATCATTTCTCTGATTGTTTTGGCTAGATTATTGACTAGGACTGATTGTCGCCACCTATTGGAACGATATTTTGGAGCTATTCGGGTGAATTGGTTTGAGGATGGGGATGGAATGAGATTGGGTAATTATTTGACGATTAATAAGGTGTTGAAACGGATGGAATTGGATGAAGATCAATTATCGATTATATATCATTTAATAATTGATGATTTATTACAATCATCATCGGATAGTCGTACTACACCTACGCTTAATTTACTATATTCGATTAAAATCTTAAGTAAATTAGCAATTCATTACATCAAGACCGCCAACTATCCCAAAGTCCAAAACATAATCAACAACATCATTAACGACATAATGAACAACAACATAAATCAATTCGATACAAACCTCCGCCAGACCTTCGCAAAAGCAATCTCCTCCATCATCAAACACCTCTCCCACTCCGCCACCAATTATCAAAATCAATTAATCCAATACATAATTGATCAATTAGACCTCCCACCAAACCACGACGATATAAATATCCCAAAAACCCATTCAATATTATTAACATTGGGTTATGTATCCCTAACGAAATCCCTACCCCAACATTACATTATTCAACTATTGGATATTTGTAAATATTGTCTATTCGTCAAGATTCGGAGATTGTCATATAGTCTAGGCATCCAACTCCGTGATTCATCAACATTTATAATCTGGTCAATTTGTCGCTCCTCCCCACTTCCACAAGAAGTTCAATCTCGCCTAGCGGGGGTTTTTTGTGATTTATTAAAAGTATTAATATTCGACCAAGACCTAATCATGAAACGATGCTCCATTGCCGTCATACAAGAACTATTAGGTCGTTTTGGCCCCACCATAATCATCCCCATCACCGATCCACAACTCCAAGGGGAGGTCATAATTGGGATCATGGAGGTCTTTAATGAATTAAATCTTGTGAATCGGAAGGTTTCATATCAGGTTATGGATCTATTATATTCCAAAATCGACCTATCGTTCTTAATTCAAGATTTGGTGGGGCATCTTTGTGAGGAAACGGATGATGATGGGGGTGGGATGTATTTGTGTAAGTTGCTCCAACAGACTGATGAATTGCGAATTGTGCCGAAGTGTGGTTTTGATATTGATGAGATTGTGGATAGGTTGGTGGAAGCTGGCAGATGGGACGTGTTGTTTGACATGCCTTGCAAACCTACCCGCCTTCTCCATTCTACATTTGGGGAATTTGAATATGTCGAAGGGAAGGAGGCGATGATGTTGGGATATTTGAAATATCTAAACACCTACAAACACCCAACTGAATCAGATTGGGATAATTTATTCAAAATACTCAAGACCACTCAGAACTACATTCCTGAATTTCAAAAATTGTTCATAAATTTGGAGAAGGGACAGATGCCAGATTCGATATTTGATCAGATCCCAAACTCGGTGATTATTTCAAATTGTATATTTGCATATCCCCATTTCTCCCCCTCCGAATTCATCACCATGCTTAACCTAATGAAAGATTCGAAGATCGATGTCGGGATTAGGACAAACATGATCAATAACCTAAGTGACAACCTCTCCCTCCACCACCACCACCTTACTGAAAACATTGGGGATTTGTTTGATTTGTTCGATGATTATACTACAACCGACCAAGGTGACGTGGGGTCGAAGGTTAGATTAGCCATGATTCGACTATTCCGAAACAATATTAATATTTGGGAAGTCGAGGAGAAGGAGATGGTGAAATTGAAATTAATTAGATTGAGTGGGGAGTTGATGGATAAGATCCGATTTCAACTGTTTGAACTCCTATGTCAAATAGACCAACTTGAGATTGATTCCATGGATTTGAAAGACCATTATTGGAATCATTTGTTTGGGTATTATAAATCGTTAGATGGAGAAAGAGAGAAGGAGGAATTTTGGAAAGGGTTAGTGTTCACCGTTGGTTCATTCACTGGGAACCAACTGATCATAAATGATTCCTTTAATCAACTAATAACCTACGCACCTTCCATTACTGATTTCCGTATCTTGGTTGGATTCCTAAAGAAACCAACAACTGGCAGTGGCAGGGAATTGAAAAGTGTGTTGATGACCCTAAACCTCTTCCTCAAACTCCTTACATCAAACTACCAATTCCCAACCCAGTTCAACTTCAATGAACTCTTTGTTAAGTGTTATAATCTACATATAAACACCGGCAACATCGCTCGGATCATCACCATAATTAGAATCTTCTATTATTTATCAATTAGGGAACCAATGGTGAAGCAAAAGATATATGATAGGTTATTTTGGTTGTTGATTAATCATAAATCGCCCAAGATTCGTTTGGTCATTGGACAAGAAATTTTGTTTGAGATTGTGAATGATTTACAGGATGACAAGATGGTTGAGAGATATGATGAGATTAGGTGGGATGGTGATGGTGATGGTGATGGGGTGTTGAATGAGGGTGATGTGGGGTTTGTTAAGAGTATTCTTCTACAATCATAGAGGGCAGTTATACATGAAATCTTTTCATTTGTCCGTTCATTTTCATTTTCATTAAATATAAAACCGTAATAGAAATATAAATTATAGTAGTAGTAGTAGTAGTAGTAGTTCTAGACCGTATTAAACACTAACTAACTAAAATTGTAATAAAACCCAATATCCAATCAACCAAGTAAGTAAGTAAGTTCTCCCTTTATAATGTGTGTGTGAATTTAAAGACTAATAATCAAATTATCTGAAGATTGATAATAAACTTCCTTCTTGTTGTTGTTGTTGTCATTATTCATTTCTTCTACTTCATCTTCATCAATTTGTGTTGGTGGTTGCAATATTAAATCTTCTTGCTCGTTTTCAATCTGATGAGGTTCTTGTTCTTCTTCTTCTTCTTCTTGTTTTGGAGTAGCAAAGAATAAATTATACTTCATGATTACTTAGTTAGTAATACTATAGTTAATAATAGTTAATAGATGATGATTATTGAAATTGTGGGGAAGAAGAGTGCGATGTCTCTCTCTTTTTATATTTAAATTTTATAAGGTTTGACATATGATTACGTAATTTGATTGATTTCATGTGAATGAATTGAAGTGAAAGGAGGGGAAGTAAAACAATTAAACAAATCTTTCCTAATTGGGAAGTCCGTGATAAAGAAGAACTTATCATTGACGTAATTAATTGTTTAGTAGTCATTCTCCTATTTGATTTTTCATTTCATTCGGACTTTAATCTCCTTTTGTGTATGTTTTTTACAACACAACTCCGAAATTCCATTGCAACCAGGTGTTGTTTACAAGTCAATCGAGATTCCCACTGCACACCCCCTCCTCTCCCATTCCCCACTTACACCTCTTAAAGGTACAACACATAAATCTACTTTCCTATCAATCAATCAATCAATCAATCTATCTATAAAGTTTCAAGTTACTCATTTCATTAAATTTGAAGTATCTGAATCGAAACAATCAATCAATATGGCTATGAACTTTTACAACATCCAGTGTGAAATGACGTATCTACTATTCTGCAAATTAACTAATCATTAATCTTACATTACATCTTTCTGAAGTATTTTCTTGTAATTAGTGCAACAAAAGTATAAATTTATTGAAATATAACTCCAACATATAACATCATGAAAAGAGTTTTAAAGTAGCTGCCAAAAGTGAAGAAGATGTTAACATTTGGCGAATATTATGAAACGAGGAATACATCACAATTTGATTTACCCGAGGGTCAATATATCCATTTGTTTATGATGTGCGAATCATAGCTATCCCACATGGTTGTTGGTAGTACAATACCTAAGAATGGTCATAATTCTAGTGTAATCATCAATTCTTATTGCTGACGAGTTGTTCAGTGTAAGGTGGTTGCCAAATTATTTATTTTGTTTGGTTGTGTCGCAACATTCTCCAAAATAGTCGCGACATAAAACCTTGAAGGAGTTTAGAGGAAAACAAAAATCATCCTCGGATTTTAGGAAGGGAATGTATGACCGAGGAGAGAGAGAGACAAATGTGAAAATATAAAAAATGTCGTTTTTCTGGGGTTTTGCTTTTTGCTTTGGCCGCACGTAAATTACCTAAACATTTTCGCTGGAAGGACGGCAATGGAAAAATAAAAAGTTTTTTTTTATTTAACGTTTGCTTTGCTTTCACCCGGGGGAAAAATCCGAATAGTTAAGTTAAGAGGAGGCGAGGTTTAAACAAAAGCACTAAACCCCATAAATAAATACAAAGTATCCGCTAACAGAAATTGAAAAGAAAAAAAAATTATTAACCGGAAAAAAAAAGTTCTTTAACTAAAATTCCTTCCTTTTCTCCATTTTCACATGAAAAGAAGAAAGATCTGGTAGTTAGTGGTAGTCATAGTGATAGATAAACAAACAACCAAGAGGGATCTTAGTTTTATTACCCATCAACTAGAAATCAAAAGAAAAGAAAGAGATCATTAAAAACAGTCTATCGTTAATAAATACGCAACATATAAAGGAAATAGATCAACAAATCCCGAGGCTGGTACTAAAGAAACAGAGACAGAATCAAATGACAAAACATAAAACCACCCAAGAAACTTCAAAATCAAACTTAAAGTTAATCAATACTTCAAGTGGAGTTCGAATATCTCAAGCTTGTGATCGATGTAGAATTAAAAAAATTAAATGTGATGGTCAATTACCATGTAGTAATTGTAAAAAAGTTGATTTTGAATGTAAAACAAGTGATAAATTAACTAGAAGAGCTTTTCCAAAAGGATATACTGAAAATTTGGAATTTAAATTAAAACAATTGGAACAAGAGAATGAAGATTTAAGAAATCAATTACAACATACTGGTGGTGGTGGTGGTGGTACTTTTGCTTCAAATAATACTGCTATTGACAATAATAATGAAATTGGTAGAACTAATGATAATGCTACCGGTAGTACGACCGGTACAACCACAGTCAAACTTCATTCAAATCAATCAGTTCAAATCAATAATCCTATAGAACAAATCTTTAATATTGATGATAAAGGAATCATTATTGGTAATGATAATCTTAACTTTGAATCCCAATTTAATCATTTATTAATTGATTTGAATTTACCATTCTTAAAGATTACCAATACTCATAATTTCTTATTAAATGATCCAAATGCTTATCTTTATAATCCATCATATTCAAAAATGAATCAATTATCAAATATAGATATGGATTTAATTTATAATCCATTAACATCTAGAAATAAATCACCAGACCCACTCCTTAATCATCATCATCAACAGCAACAACAACAACAACAGGAACAACTACCATTGGATTCTTATGAATTATTTATTAAACTTGTTAATAATTTAAAACGATTGTTTTCATCCAAGAAAGAATTAGATAATCAAATCATTCAATTTTTTTTGAATTATAATATTCTTGTACCTATATTTGATTATAAACAATTTATGCAATCATATAATGCATTTCATACCATGTATCCATTCATTTTCACCTATGATGACTCAACAATTAATGGATTCAACTTGTCCAATGTTAATGATTATGAGATTGTTAATGCTTATTTCACCATTTTGGTTCAAATTTATATAATTATTATGATAACTGATCCAACCATAAATTTGAATCTATTATTGAATCATAATAATCCAAAATATATCTTACCAATGGCTAATTCAAGAGATAAACGTCCATCAATATTAACATCAATTTATGATTTATTACCATATTTTAATCAATTTCATGTCAGTGTCAATCATTTACAAACTTATTTATTATTCTTACATTATTCATTATTAATTAATAATAAAGAGAAATCATTAGTTTTATCATCATTGATAAATGCTTTTATTGGAGTATTAGGTATCAATTTAAATTCAAAAAATTTATTCTTTAATGATTTATCATTATCAAAACAACAACGTCGAAATCGAGTTAAAATCTTTTGGGTGTTTAAAGTATTACTAAAATGTTTTAATTTAAAATTTGGCTTTAAACCAAGTTTGAATACAACGGTGATTAATCCAGTTACAATTGATCGATATTTCCAATTAACACCTGAGAAATTATCATTATTATTGGATATAAATGATGATTTATTTGATAATTTATTAAAACCAAGTATTGAATTTTTAAATTTAATGAATATTATAATTCCATCATCATTTTCACCAAATTATTATCAATATCTTAAGAAACAAAAAGATAAGAAAAAGAAAGAACAACAACAACATCAACATCCTAATAGATTAGAATGGCTCTTGAATGAAGATGATGGAGATGGAAATGATGGGAATTTAAATTATAATTTTAATCAATTTTTAATTATTGATAATAATTTATCAAATTGGAGAATGTCTTTAAAAGAAAAGAAAATTAACTTGTTACCTTTGCAGACTGAGATGGGATTACCTAATTTATTACATATATCTGAAAATAACCTTTATCATGACATGAAACTAAATTCACCATCGAATGATAATGATGACACCAAAGAAGATGATGTTGTTGGAATTACAGAAATTGGGATTTTAAATTATTTAAATTCCGGAGTATTGGATATCCATACAAGTTCACAATTAATTAAAATACAATTAAATTTCCATTATAATGTGATTAGATCAATGAATTATTTAAATTTCATAATTGATAAAGAAAGTAATTTTAATTTATATCAAGATATTGAAGAAATTTCATCAGAAGTCTTGAGTTATTTCATTATGATTTTTAGTCATATTACAAAGCTGGAAAAACATACCATACATAATCATAATCCTTCTATTAATGGAATCAACAACCATCACCATGTTTTAGGACTTCATCATCATCATAATGATATGGATCATGATGGTGGACTTATGATTAATGATTTTTCCGTCAAGAAAAAAAGAAGATTAAATCCACAAAAAATCGTTGGAGAAGAAACCGTAAGAGTCATCCCATCATCACCATTTAATTATATCTTAAATGGATTATCAATGACAATTATCAATTTAAAGAAATCGATTATATTACAAATGTTGTATCTTTTATTATGTCAATTGGCATATGTCAAAGAAGAGAATAAGCAAGTTAACAAACAATCAGTATTATTATTACAAGATTCAGTTAGTTTATTCATAAATGTATTCATAAATTATAAACTTGGGATCATAAAACATGGGAATAAGAAGGAAAATCAATGGAAATCAAAACAGGATGTCTTATTTGAAAAATTGATTAATGATGAATTAAGGGATGAGATTCTCAAATCTGATGAAGATGATGATGACGAAGAAGATGAGGATGAAGTTGATTGGGATGATGAGAACATGGATGAAGATTTGAAATATTTGAAGATCTTGAAGTTTATTCAATATAAAAGTATGAAAATCCTCCAACAACCCCAACCCCACCCCCATCCACCCCAACCCCAACATTCAGACCTCACAACCCCTCAAATCCTCCCCATGCCATCACATGTCCATCACCACCACCATCATCATCACCATCCCAACAACAACACCAACAACACCACCGACCAAAATAAGATCCTCCCATCAATCACTCCACAATCATCCTCAACCAGACTCCCACAACTCCCCCTCTATTCCAACTCAAACTCATTCACATCACTTCTGAAAATTCCATCATTGAGTAAATTTGATTTCATGGATGTCCAACCCCAACCCCAACCACAACCACCACAACATTCTTCAAGTCTACATCAATTACATCATTTGAAGGATACGGCGAATGAAGAGTTGATGAAGAAGGAAAGAGGAGTACTTCAGGATTTATTCGGGATTAAAGGAACGGGAACTCCGACTCACCAACAACAGCAGCAGGCTTTGCCGCTGATGTTACCTTGGCCAACTCATACTAATGGAAATACTAATAAAGGGGGTGAGAAGATGCATAATTGGGGAGGTGGTGGTGGTAATGGACATGGAGGTGCGATTTAGACTTTGTTGGGGTATTGTATGTATAATCTTGTAATTATGTTTTATTTTTAGTATTATTATTTATTGCATGAATATTTATTTATTTTGTTAGAGTTTGTTTGGTTTGTGTAATTGACTATTCCCTGTCATGTACAGAATGAACGTGCAGAAGTTCTGGTGTTGTTGGATTGGTTATTGTTCTCAAGTGTTGCAAAAAAACAGAAATCATCTTCAATTTTTTTGCAACCATTCATGATAGCCCAAACCTTCTTTTTTTTCACCTATATAAAGAGGTATAAACAAGATGGTTTAACTAAGATAAATACAATAACCCCCACCAGAATCTCTTCCCATCACCCACATATACAGGAATTTCGGAAACGAACGGGAGGAAAATGTGTTTTACGTACTCTAAAGTCACCATATTGAAATGTGGCACGTATGGCCCCCCTCACTAAAAGCCATGTCTACGGTGTCGCCCTAGTTGTGATTTTATATACAACACCCGCTGTAGTAAAAGTACTCATTCGTTGGACGAGGTTATGTGGGAATCCTAGATCTCTATTCTAGGAGAATACTTCTGCCAAACTATTTTTGAAATTTTGTCAATTTTCCAAGAATACTTCCCCCCAATATTAATCTCTCTCCATAGTTAGCGAAAACGCAATATATAAAAACTACTAGAAATAGAACCCCATAAACTAGTCAATCAACTAAAACAAACGTCAGAAATGGGTATAAACCATAGCTTTGGCTGAACAATTATACATTAACATCACCATGGTTGCGTTCTCTCACCGAAAAATGGATGCAAAAATCTGATCACGTGATTATAACACGTGACACGATCATGTGACTAAAAATTTCGAAGGACAATGAAACAATCTTCTGATATGAAAACTCAATTTGTTCTTTTCATAATGATAACAGAATACAATTATCTACCAATATATCCCATGATTTCAGAGATTTATGGAATATCCATCGAAATAGAAATCTCAAAATCACGTGACAATGACATGTGTTTATAAATTTTAAGAAATAACACACATCCCAGAAGCCTGGCTAGCTCAATCGGTAGAGCGTTTGACTCTTAAGTTAGACATCAAAAGGTTGCGGGTTCGACCCCCGCGTCGGGCTTTAATTCAATTAAAGCTTGTTCACGAAACTCGAGCTTCTATTTTTTTGTATGAATGTTACCAACTGTATGGTATATAGCTATATATATCCTGAAAGGTTGTTTTATTTTTGCTTTCCTATTTTCCATGTTTGCTAATCATAACTTCAGTTGTTACATAATGTGGAGTAACGAATAAATTTAAACGCGTCTCTCGAAAAACACAACCGATATAAACAATAAACGTAAATAATTTTCAATTGTTTTAATCAATTGTTACACCAACAGTTACTCTAGACTCTTTGGAATAATGGGAATCACTTCGGAAAAATCTCCGGATGACAGAAACAAAATAATTGAATTAAGGTCTCAAAACCTTCCCTATAGAAAGATATCAAATATAACAGGGATTCACGAAAGCACAGTTGGATATACAGTCAGGAATTATAAAGCGCGTAAGGACGGAAAATCCCGTCCTAGGTCGGGGAGACCTAGTAAGACTACAGAGAGGGATCGCAGGATGTTAGCAAGGTACGTCGTAAGGAATCCATCAAAAAACACTAGCGTAGTATTGCGAGAGATCAACCTCGATATTTCGAAAGTTATAGCAAAGAAAATACTCAAAAACCAAGGGCTAGGTAGAAGTGTGAACATCACGAAAGCACTCCTTAACCTGGGATACATGGAGAAAAGGTTAGCATTCGCTAAACAACTCTTGGAAAACACTGGTGAGGGTTGGGCTAAGGTGGTTTTGTCAAATGAATACCTGATTGATAACGTTGCTCCGAAAGATTGTATTTCCGCAAGCATAGACAAACCATTGGGTGATGCCAAACCAAATTATAAGAACAAAACTTCCCAACGGATAAGCATTCGGGTATGGGGAGCTGTCGGGGAAGCATTTGGACCTACAAAGAGATCAAGATTGTTTGTTTTTAATAGAGAGTTTGAGAGTGAAAACCCCACCTTCACTTCGAAATCGTATCTCGAAGTGTTGAATAGTAGGATTGCGCAATTGTCTGGAAAAGGTATTCTCTTTCAACAAGATACTATCCGAGCGCACACTTCCAAAATGGTTAGTATTTGGTTTAAGGATAATGATATAATAGTGATGGAATGGCCAGCCTACTCTCCAGATTTGAATCCGTTCGAGAATGTATGGAAACTCTTGAAGGAAAAGACTTGGGAAATCTATCCCCCAATAAGTGAAACTTGGACTAAGGAACAGATGAAGGAGATCCATATTGAGACTATTCGCAAAGCATGGGATCTTATCGACGAGAGAGATATCACGAATATATTGAATCTGATGCCAGATCGTATGCATGCCGTGGTGAAAGCAAAAGGAGGTGGAACCAACTATTGATGAGAAAAAAAGCTACCAATTATTTTGCTATTTTATATTGGTAAGATTGTTTTTAAAGGTTGACTTAGAAAGTATTCGGCATTAATGTGAGTGCCATATCGTTTTCACACTTTATGATGTATGTTTGAAACCAAGATCCAAAATTTTCGTTTTTAAATACTATTGTCCCCCACTATAAACCATACGATTTTCAGATCAAAAATTAAAAAGTTTTCTTTATTAAATACAAACTAACTACATAAAATGTCTATATATAGCTATCGGTGATCTTGTTGAAATAACTCCAAGCCTTCTCGTTTGCTTCTTTATCTTCCAAATCTTTTCTTATATGAGATGGTACACCAAATGAAATACTGTGAGATCCATTTTTCACATCAGGAGACAAGGCTGCAAATAATTCAGTATATGCACCATATCTTTGATCATGTAATAAGAACCTGTAAAGTATCAGTTCAAAGCAAGTACTATATCTTTGTAACTCAGTATTTAAATAACCAGGACAAATAGATGAACTAATGACATTAGGAGCATCATGTTTCAAGGGCCAAGTTCTTGCTTGAATAACATTACCGGCTTTACTTTGTCCATAAATGGCACCTTTAATTGTCAGATTGTACTTTACGTTATCGAAACTCAAATCTTCCCAATGAAGACCACCCTTTGGAGCCAATAAATGAGCAGTTGAAGCAACCCACACAATTCTTGATTCTCCCTTTTGATTAGATTTTGAAGTTTGAATGAAAAGTGGATCTAATAATCTTTGCAATAAATGTGGTCCTAACACATTCGTTCCCAATTGGAGTTCGAATCCTTGTTTGGTTTTACTTCCTTGAGGAGGCATCATAACACCAGCATTATGGATGATTATATCAAGACGATTTTCTTTACTGAGAAATTCTTCCACCGCTGGTTTAATTGATGTCAAATCACCTAAATCACATTGAATAAAGTTGATTTCTCGATTTTGGACATTGTATTCCTTTGCAAGTTCCAATTGCATTTTCTTAAGAGCTTCTAAGGTCTTTTCCTTGTTACGACATAAAGTGTAGATTTTTGCTTTGGTAGATCCAGCTAATGATTTCACTGTTTCATAGCCAATACCAGAGTTACCACCAGTAACAATCACAACTTTTCCTTCCAAGTCAGGATATTTATCTTCTTTGAATGTTGGTTTGGATGGCCAAAAACCATTCAACATTTGCTTCCAATCAGCCCAAGATAAACTAGGTAATTCAGGGTTAGACATTTTTTTGTATAAATATTATTAAATTGATATATGATAATTGATTACAATTGATTAATTGATCTAACAAAGTCTTCATTCTTATACTGACATATCGTTGGATATTTATATGATCTCGACATGAGAATGCATTTAGCAATCTCGAAATGGAGCGGAGGTTTAGATTAAGGTTCCGGCTGCCGCATTGAAATTATGAGTGGCTTCTAAATAAGCCTCACCTTTAATCCAACATGCCAGTCAACTTGTTTATCGTTCGGAAACAAAGTTTATAATCTTCCGAAAATTTCATTCATCGAGATAGCTTTAAAAATATTGCTTTCTTTAAGAGGATCTCAAGTATTAACCGTAGTTTATAATTAAGCGAATGCAATCACATTTCCGGATTTACTGCAAAAGGAAAAAACAAAAAAAAAAAAAGAAATTAAAAAAAAAATATTTTAACATTGCTGCTACATTCGCCACAAATCCTAAAGTAGCGGAATGCGGGAACTAAAATCATAATTCCGATAATCTTAGAATCCACAATACAAACTCTGTGAAGGTACAAGCCAAACAATAGTCTCATAACATAATTTCAATTCCATTGAGAATTTGTTCACAAACGATTAGCTGAATGTTTTGAGAATTCACGTCACTATGAGAATTGGAAATATAATGCAGTGTATCGAAGTAAATATGCTGGTTGTATCGTTAGAGATCATAGGCTGGAAGATTTTTATCTGAAGTTCAGAGAATTTTCCTATCTACAACTGTCAATGCATCTAAGTTGCATATGAATAATCCTACAATGCTCCCATTATCTATCCACACACACAAACACCCTTCACCCAATTAATTTCCCATGTCAAGGCTCGTCATTTTTGGGAATTAAGATATAATGCTGGTGATAAAAGATCCGGATGAGATTCCACATCATTGTCTCGAAATAATGAATATGACTTCGAGGTTTATTTCAACATTAATAAATGCAAATTCTATGACGGAAGAGACGTATTAATTTTTGGAAACAAGAAGGCTTTTCTTTCTCATTGCTTACAAGGAAACCAAGAATGAAACATTCTAAAGATATTGTCTCTTATACACTACAAACACCCATTGTCAAATAGAAGAATCTACATATAATCGTCAGTGACCTTATTAAAGTAATTCCAAGCCTTTTCGTTTGCTTCATCATCCTCCATATCTGCTCTCACATGAGAAGGAACACCAAAAGAGATACTATGAGAACGGTTCTTGACATCAGGAGAGAAGGCCGCAAACAATTCAGTGTATGCTCCATATCTTTGATTGTGCATCAACCACTTACAAACGGTTTGTTCAATGAAGCTGCTATGTCTCGTCAACTCAGTACTTAGATAACCAGGGCATATGGAAGAACTAATGACATTAGGAGCATCATGCTTCAATGGCCAAGTTCTAGCTTGTATGACATTACATGCCTTACTTTGGCCATATATAATGGCCTTGATTTTCAGATTGAATGCAACTTTCTCGAAATTCAAGTCTTCCCAGAAAAGACCACCCTTTGGAGACATTTGATGCATGGTAGATGCTACCCATACGATTCTTGATTCTCCCTTTTGATTATTTTGTGAAGTCTGAATGAAAATTGGATCTAATAACCTTTGCAACAAGTGTGGTCCGAGGACATTTGTTCCTAATTGAAGTTCATACCCTTGAGTAGTTTTACTTCCTGCAGGTGGCATCATAACGCCCGCATTATGAATTATAATATCAAGTCGATTTTCCTTTCTGAGAAATTCCTCAACAGCGGGCTTAATCGAAGTCAAATCACCCAAATCACATTGAATAAAGTTGATTTCTCGATTTTGGACATTGTATTCCTTTGCAAGTTCCAATTCCATCTTCTTAACAGCTTCTAAGGTCTTTTCCTTGTTACGACATAAAGTGTAGATTTTTGCTTTGGTAGATCCAGCTAATGATTTAACTGTTTCATAGCCAATACCAGAGTTACCACCAGTAACAATCACAACTTTTCCTTCCAAGTCAGGGTATTGGTCTTCTTTAAAGGTTGGTTTGGAGGGCCAAATTCCATGGAGCATTTGCTTCCAATCAGCCCAAGATAAGCTTGGTAATTCAGGGGATGCCATTTTAAGATTTTGGATGTGATAACTATGAATTAGAATACTCTAAATTAAATTGGAGTTTCCAATCTTTTAAATATTCGATTAATTATAAGGCGGTCTTGACGATTAACCTCTCTAAATCCGAGGAACAATAGGTTGTCTCTAAAAAATCACAATGGAAGATAAAATACGATTGATAGTTGAATATTAACTCGTTGAAAATTTCTCCTAAAAAAATAATTGATTTTCAAGGAACGGAATTCCGGTTAAATTCTCCTGAATTGTGCATTGAGCCTCTAAAATGACCTCTCTTGCCCGATTTTCTACCCCAATGTAAAATGAAAGATAGTTTCACCTTACCCATTATGTAAATGGCTCTACTTAGTTGTCGAAATCGGTTTGAAGTATTATTTAAGCAATGGAACTAGTTTAATTATTTTTTATATTTAAGCGAAGCTAACCACATTTCCTTCTGCAGTACTATAAAAAATTTATGGTTCACTAAACTTGGGTTCCTTTTGTTCACATTGCCCAACTCATTCTTAACTTAGCAATTATCATTCAAACGTACTCATTGCCTATTTGATCAATTAACAGTGGAAAAGCGACAATAAAGGGTTGAAAAGGCGGCCGAAACTCATTTCTCGCTTACGTATACCTAACTCGGAATGTTGATACACAGCATTTTGAAAGAGAATCTAACATTGAAGCCAGATTGATTACGAATCAATTGGAATTCGTATCTAATTCATCTAATTGCACACTTCGCAATTAGGTTAGTTGCAAATAGATAACCACAGTTATAGGAACGTCTGAGTTCCAAAACAACACCACCCGCTTTTCTATTCACTTTAACCGCTTAAATCATTTGCAATTCACAAAACTCCATCGGGCATTGAAGGGTACATAAATCCGCAACTCTCGCTTATGTTCACAAATCCCCATCGGGCATTTAAGGATACATAAATCCGGAACACCTACATACTTTTTTTGCGGCCACACAAAGAAAATAAAAATTGCGCTACTAATACAATTCCACAAACCACAAATTGGGGAGAGAGAAGGACGGAGATAAGCAAAAGAACAACCCTATAATTGACGACATTTTTTTTTGGATCGATCAACATTTCGATAATTTGAGATTCGAGAATTTGAATTCCGGTTCCAACGTTTCACAAAACTATTGAAAACGTAGGGGAGACACAGAAATTTCGAGGGAAAACAAAAACAGCGTAGAGGGCAACTGGGAGAAACTTGGAAGAAGGGGGCCAAAATCGCCGGGACGAAGGTTAAAAGTGCGAGAGAGAGATAGAGAGAGAGAGAGAGCTATATGATTAAAAACAGATACTTCATGATCAAGAATTGACAACTCAGATTACTTCTTTTCCAATCTATCGTGGACACGGTTTGTGATCTCTTCTCATTCTTGGAGGTAATCCGTAAATGCAGACGCATTCATTCAGGACCACTCAAACAATTAGCACAGTCTCCATTCAGATTAAAATTTTATGATTTGAATGTTTCGCAACTCTCAACAATCTGGAACACCATTTATTATTACCATAAACATAACTGTTATATTTGTTTAGGTCGTCCAATATAACTGTAAATAGTAGATTGGCCAGGGTCCCGTATTTAGAATATCTCATTTGGGACTTCCCAAAGAAATATAATTCGCCTCATGAGGAAAACAGTGTGCGCGTTGGTTAGGTATGGAAGGTTTCAAGTATTACATCACATTAGAAATACAAACCAACAACTATATAACTTACATATAGTGATCAGTAATCTTGTCGAAGTAATTCCATGCTTTCTCATTGGCAACATCATCTTCAAAATCTCTTCTTACATGAGAAGGAACACCGAAAGAAATACTGTAAGAACGATTCTTGACATCAGGAGATAAGGCTGCAAATAACTCAGTATAGGCTCCGCACCTTTTCTTGTGCATGAATGGTTTAAATAGAATCTTTTCAATACGACTAGTATATCTTTGTAATTCAGTTTTCAAATAACCAGGACAAATAGATGAGCTAATTACATTGGGTGCATCATGCTTCAATGGCCAAGTTCTAGCTTGTAGAATATTGCATGCTTTACTTTGTCCATACATAATTGCCTTGGTTTTCAGATTGAACGTCACATTTTCAAAGTTCACGTCTTCCCAGTGAAGGCCACCCTTTGGAGACATTAGATGCATTGTAGAAGAAACCCATACAATTCTTGATTCACCGTTTTGATTTGTTTGTGACGTCTGAATGAAAATTGGATCTAATAACCTTTGCAACAAGTGTGGTCCGAGGACATTTGTTCCTAATTGAAGTTCATACCCTTGAGTAGTTTTACTTCCTGCAGGTGGCATCATAACGCCAGCATTATGAATAATTATATCAAGACGATTTTCCTTACTGAGAAATTCTTCAACCGCAGGTTTGATTGAATTTAAATCCGACAAATCACATTTGATAAAGTTAATTTCTCTATCTTGGACGTTGTATTCCTTCACAAGTTCCAATTTCATTTTCTTGAGAGCTTCCAATGCTCTTTCTTCACTACGGCAGAATGTATATATTTAAGCTCTAGTAGACCCAGCTAGTGATTTAATCGTTTCATACCCTAGACCAGAGTTGCCAGCAGTAACAATTACAACTTTTCCTTCAAGACTAGGATATTGGTTTTCTTTGAAGGCTGGTTTGGGTGGCCAGGCACCATGAAACAATTGCTTCCAATCAGCCCAGGTTAGACTAGGTAGTTCAGGGGATGTCATTTTGGTTAACAATTTACAGCCGGACAAGACAACTGGTTCAAGACGACAGGTAAAACTTTATCAATCTTAATTTATAGTCCTCATTAAAATCAACTTAGTCAAGGAAACGGAATTTTATTCAAAGTATCCGACTGCCGGATTGAAACAGTTAGTGCTAAGAACAATTCAATCATTCTAAAACCACGCATACCTTTTTTAACATCAGGGAGGCAACAAGTTTCTAAACTCCGGAGTGCAGTAAACGTAGAACCCCTTCAAATTGTTTGCGTGGTTTCAGTTGTTCAGTAATGAATAGTAAATTCACTTTGTTTTTCCTATTCCTAACCGATACCACTGAAAAGGGCAACCGAACGGCTGTAGAAGATGACTTTGTATGTTATCCCCGATAGAATTCGGAAATTGGCGCGATATCGTTTATTTGAATTGGTTCACATTTGTGGACCATATCCCCGATACCGGAGATAACTTACTTGCAGCGGAAATAAGATATCCAGAGAGTGTCACCATGCACAAACCATTTGTGCATACCTCAAGCGATAGTGCTTTCACACCACCCTACAATTCCTTCATTATCTATTATACCAATCATTACATAATCTAACTACTACGTAGTAAAGTCAGCAGAGTTGGGTCCAAACTCCTGCACACTTAAAACTCTATTTTCCATATATTTTTGATAAACTCCATATTTTGCACCTGGAAAGAAATCACTCACATGTATCCCCTCAAACAGTCCAACTGACGCATACTTTTCACATAAAGCAGTGACATCCGTTGGATCAATTTTGTTCAATTCCAAATTTAGTTTTCCTAACTTTTTTGGCCATTCTGCAAAACTTATGTCCGAGATTCCACAATCTTTCATTGATAAGGTATGTAATTTTGTAGGAATATGAAACTTTGAGCCATAACCAGTCGGAGTTTTGATAATTCCAACTTGATTGCATGAGATCTCAAGATTTCGTAAATTAGGTAGATTTGTTTCACAACTAGAAGTAATGACATCGGTACATTTGAACAAAGACAAATTGGTGACCGACTCCGGAAATACTGAAAGATCAATCAGGCTGAAGGAATTATTCAGGAGGCCAATTTCTTTCAATCTTGGGAATTTTTTAAACTGTAACCTATCAAAAGTCTTTTGAGTGAGATAACAAGTATGCAAATTTAATCGAATCAAATATGGCAATTTCAAATCAAGTTCATCCGATTCTATGCATTTACAACTTGTCATTTCAACGATTTCTAATGTTGGAGGTAAATGGTTCAATATTTTGAGATCAATGCCAGTACCTTCAAGTGTAAGCTTCCTTAAATTAGAAGGGAATACAAATGAGGGTGAAATACAATCTATCATACACAAAGCGAACTTAAGTACTTTTAAGTTATCCGGTAACTTCATATTCAATTCACCTAAGATTGGTTGAATGTTCATTTCAAATTTTTCTAAATTCTTCATTCTTGAAAAATCCGTTTCACCAAGTGGGATTCCGTCAAACGTCACTCGGCCTGCTATATTTGGTGAAACGAGGTTGTTTCCAAATACAATATTCTTAAGGCAAGTTAATTCCAAAAGATTTGAGTCAGGACTCTTAATGGGGGATCCGGAATAAATAAATGTCTCGAGATTTTCAGGAAATTTCACATAATTTGTAGTCACATCATTGTATATAAATCCATGAATTGCTTCTAGGAAAAAGTATCGTAAACCCAGAGGCATATGAAAATTGGAAAAGTCCATCATATATTGAATTGACACCATCGTCAATTTTCTTACGTTGTCGGGGAGTTTCCAGCTTGCATCGATGACTGTAAATGGACAATGTATATACAATTCTTCTAATCCTTCCGGAAGTTTGAAATTGAGATCAATTTTGAAGACTTTGTCATCTTTAATGAATGCATGTTCCAAAAATATGCCTCTTACTTCTGGAGGGCACATTTCGGGAGACATATCCATAACAATATTTGTATTTTCAAAGTAAAATTGCTTTAAAGTTTCAGGAAAGGTTGCTTCATAAAATAAGGAATGATATAATTTCATTCCAAAAGATCCGTGAATATCCAAGCGAGTTAAATTATTGTATGGGCCAACAAATAAGTCATTAAAATGTCGATTGCACAGACAGTCACTGTATCTAAACGCTTTCAAGTTCTCAGATAGGTTGATAGGTTCAGAAATCCAACAGCCAGTTATTTCCAAAGTTTCCAATCCTAGCGAGGAAGTCAAGTCAAGGGTTTTTGATAGCGTCTGGTCACCTTCAGGACAAGTAAGTTTAAGATGTTTAACAGTTTTTGGTAACCTCACAATTGCAGTTTCTTCTGGATACAAGGAATATCCAACATAGTTTAATGACTCTGGAAAAAGCATTTTATCACAGCGATAGAGATTGTCAACCATCAAAGTTTGTAATCGAGGATGTGTTTCAAAGAAAGCTTCGAAATCTTGTATCTGACCAAGCGGAACTTCCAACTTCCGCAAGTCTTCTCTAAAATTTATCTTATCAACAGCCTTTTCAAGGGTGTTGCTGAACACTTGACTCTTGTAGTTTAGATTGTAGGTCTGAAGGATTGCAAACAATTGAGATAAGGTACTCGCCACTTGTGGACTCTGCTCATATACCTGTGAAAATCTAATACTCTCAACCTTTTTTAAATATGTCATATTTGACATTAAAACAGATATAAACAATTGTATACTATTGAATGTGATTTCCGAAGGGACGAAGTCAGGATATTCGTCAAGAAATTGATTAAACGCATACACTGAGCCAAACACACAACCTTCATTGCTGGCATTACCATAAAAAGGGTCAACATCAGGTATCACCATCCCTGAATAGAATGTGGAAAATGAATATTCGTAAGGGTTGTTTAAGATTGTTATACGTTCATAATACTTTCTGAATGAATATGAGCCAACCCAATTGTTAAGTTCAAACAATTTCTTCCATTCTTCACGGGGTAAGAAGTCAATTATAAGCTGGATGATTTCTTTAGGCAATTGATTAATATCCATTATACGTTGCATGCAAATTAAGTGACATAGAACTTCGAAAATGCAGTAGATAAGTTGAAAAATGTTCTACCTTTAGTTTCTGTTTCATTGATAAGGTTTATCGTTGGATCGTGTGTTGCAAAGATTAAACCCATCCCTCAGATGTCTGGTCGTGTAAATTACCAGATTACCAGATTACCACATTGGGCATTTCCCGCTTAAATTTCCTAGCAATGAATTTATCAACATCTACATTCACTACTACTCATTAGGTTCCCCCTACCCCCCAAACTTGAAGGAGAGGACTAATGATACCATGAGGACGTTTCTTATCCTCTATGAACGATGAAGGTTGTTTTCGTACATAGAAAGGAATTAGTATTTTCAATTCTTAGCCCATACCGAAAGGGAATACAAGAATCGGAGATTGATTCCGTCAAAATTAAACCCTGTTAGTTGTACCTGGTAATATAAGACATGACTGTTCTCCACAACCATTTCCGAATCGGCAGACTGTAATATTCGGCACTTCTGCAACGATAATTCAAGGAATTGCAATTGCAACAATTTCGACTAACATTTTTATTTTTAATATTTCAAACAGATTATATCTAATCTGTTTAAACCTAACACTATACAAATATATATAATGATATAAATAAGCACTAACTAAAATCAACCAAAACGGTTTACTTCTTAACGCAAACCTTAGAACAAATACACAAACTAATAAAAAACGAAATAAAACACTAAAAATGCAAAATGTAATGTAATTTACAGATCCCACGCAAAATCAATCTAAAGAATGTTCATGGAATAACTTTGTTTGTCTAATATTTTCCACCAGTTCTTTGTTTTCTTAATTCATTTTGTTGCTTTTCAATTTCAGGATCCCAAACAATAAAATCATCAAGGGCCTTACCAGCAGGAACCATAGGTAAAACAGGGACTTTCTTTTCAACAATAACTTCCATAAGAACAGGTCTCTTACAATCTAAAAAGGCTTTAACACCAGGAACTAACTGTTCTTGGGTTTCAACTCTAATACCTTCAAGACCCATAGCTTCAGCCAATTTCATAAAATCTGGGTTTGATTGATGAGTATGGGAATATCTGTGTTCGTAGAAAAGTGATTGCCATTGAGTAACCATACCTTGCTCTTCATTATTTAAGACACATACTTTAATTGGGGCACCAGCTTGGACAGCAGAAGATAATTCCATTAATGTCATATTGAAAGATGCATCACCATCAATATCAATAACAATCGCATCTGGCTTGGCAACTTGAGCACCAATAGCGGCTGGTAAACCGAAACCCATAGTACCTAAACCACCAGAAGTGATCATGGTTCTTGGATTGGTCCAAGTGATATGTTGGGCAGCCCACATTTGATGTTGACCAACACCTGTAGTATAGATAACTTCTTTATCGTATGTCATTGCTTGTTTGGAAATTTCACGAATTAATGTTTGTGGTTTGATTAAAGAACCTGGAGTTTCTAATTGATAAGCATATGGGTATTGTTTCTTCCACCCTTGAATCTTTTCCATCCATTCTGGTCTAGATTCAACAGATTTCACTAATGGAAGGAAGGACTTTAAGTTAGATGCAACATCACCTTCAACAGCTTCAGTAGCTTCAACAACCTTGTTAATATTCTTTGGAGAAATTTCAAAATGGATAATGCCACCTCTACGTTCAAGAGCAGCCAATTTTGCTTCTGGAGCAAATTTAGCAATATTACCAGTAACTCTATCATCGAATCTTGCACCAAGGGCAATAATACAATCAGCATTTTGCATTGAAATATTGGCAGCAGCGTTACCATGCATACCTAACATATCTAAAGATTTAGAATCTCTTTGATCAAAAGCACCTAAACCTTGTAAAGTGGTAGTAACTGGAATGCAAGCCTTTTCAGATAATTCTTTGACTAATTGAGGTCCATCTTCACTGTTTAAGACACCACCACCAACATAAAGAATTGGGTTCTTAGCTCTATTTAAAAGATCTGCGGATCTTTCAATAGCTCTGGCAGTGAATTCATTTGCTGCCTTTCTAGTAATGACACTCAATGCATTAGATGGTAAGGTGGTATTAATTGGGATAGCTTCCTTTAAGATTGAACCAGTCACATCTTTTGGTAAATCAACCAAGACTGGACCTGGTCTGCCAGTAGTAGCAATTTCAAAGGCTTCATTTATACGTCTTGGTAATTCAGCTACATTCTTCACCATAACGTTCCATTTAGTACATGGTCTTGAAATACCAATCATATCAGCTTCTTGGAAGGCATCAGTACCAATGGCGGAAGTTGGGACTTGACCAGAAAAGACAACTAATGGAACACCATCCATTAAAGCATCTTGCATTGGGGTAATAACATTGGTGGCACCTGGACCGGAGGTAACCAAGACAACACCTGGCTTACCACTGGCCTTAGCATAACCTTCAGCCATATGTCCTGCACCTTGTTCATGTCTTGGTAAAACAAACTTGAATTTATCGGAGTTATAAATAGCATCGAAAACTGGTAAGATGGCACCACCAGCATAACCAAAGACAGTATCAACATTATGTCTTAACATCATTTCATGGAAAATTTCTCCCCCGGTCAATCCAATGAATGAGTCATCCATAGCTTGAGTTGGTTTTTTGGGACGAGGAGTAACATGTTTGCGAAGATTAGATGATGCAGTGTCGTCATTTCCATTTATGTTGAAAGCAGGAGATGGTTGTGGTCTTGCTGGAGCAGCAGTAGCAGCAGTAGCAGTTATAGTTTTTGTGAGTGATCTGGCAGAGATCTTCATGAGATTAGATTTCCTGTGAAGGGTTCTAATGGTCCTTAAATTACGAGAGATCATTTCGTTTGATATTATTCTTGTAATTAGTTTGGAGATATACAAAAAAAAGTCCTTTAGTAGCACCAATTACCTACCTAAGTATAAAAGAATGTAAGAAAGTAAGAAAGAGAAAGAAAGAAAAGAGTCAAGGTTATATAAAAATTTTTAAAATATAAATTTCATTCATTGAAATGGAATTAAACCCCCGGATAAGTAAAAAATCTGAAAAATTTCTGATGTTTGTTTGTTACTAACCAAATTTCTTACGTATGTAAAGAAAGCAAAGGAAAAAAATATGAATGAGTCAATCATTCAAGTTCAGTTTCGGTCTTACTCACTCACTCACTCAGTTGATCTCCTTCACTTTGTTTTTAGTCAAACAATTTTTATGAACAAAGCAAAAAATCGTGAGACAATCGAAATGAAAAAAAAAAAAAAAAAATAAAAAAAACTTTAAATGCTAATCCGGCTGAAAAAGTCCGTTACCGGAATCTACAGGACGAACGGAATGGCAAATAAATTCAAATCAAACCTAAATCCAAGTAACTTCCCAACCTCGTTGCAAATAAACTTCCTTTACAACAAGTTAATATTAGAAGATAACTCTTCTTTGTTATGCTCATAACCAACTAATTCAAAATCATGATTATACTCTCTATCCTTTGTTATCTACATAAGTACTCTACTAAAAATCAAGGGGAAGTCTGGATATTGTTGGCGGGGTGGTAACACTCTTCGGTTTCAACTTGGCAACAAATTTGCAGTAGGCCTGGAACGGAGCTTGTAGCAACTCCCGTCCAATCTAATCCACAAAAAATTACAATAGGATTAGGAGTTTTTATCAATTGTTTGTAAGAAAAGTGTTCCCTTGTGGCCCCGCGAAATCCCGAATGAATGTCACATGAAAACACGACTTAGATTAGTCACCTGACATTAATCACGTGGTCAAATATTTGAAAATTTCAGCGAAAAATAGAAAACTAAAATTCTGTTAGCGCGTACAGTTTCAATTTTCAATGATCCCTTAATAAAATTGTACCTGATGGATGAGAAACAACCCTCCACTGATTTGATGCATAAATTGACAATAACTAACCCCAGATTTAATAATTACAGCAATTTTTCTACCATACTGTTGAAGTACTATTTCTCACAAATAAAAGTTATCTATTTTTAAATTGAAATCCATAAAGTATATAATATATATAAGTAATCGAAAGAGTGTATAGCCGCTAAAGGGTCTTCCCACACTCTATTTTTAAAGGTGAATAAATAAAACACAAAGAATTAAAAAAAAGGGGAAACAAAGAAAAGAACCAACCATTTTATAGAAACTCATTAAAAAAAGACATTCTCTTATTATAAATGAAAAACTCTATTATCCGTAATCATAATTATTATTAATTTTAGTAGTAGTAGCAAGATGCTATATTTTTGTTGCTGTGATAGCTAGTTTTATTGACTGCTAGATGATGTGTCCATTACTTCCGAGTGGTCATGACGATGTTGTTGTTGTTCATGTTCATGTTTGTGCTGTTTAGTGTACGGTTGTGGTTCATGTTCAAGATATATTTTCTCATCAGTGGTGTTTGTTTCATGGTGAGAAGCTAAGGAAGTAGCTTCATATACTTCTGGTCTTCTGGAGGATACAATTGTCAAATGATTTCCATCTACTACCATACTTGCTTGTTCATCAATCATCAGATTTTGTAAGGTTGGATTAACTGCTGGATTGCCCCAATCTAAAAAGTCTCTTCTTACTTCAACATAATCATAAGCAAATTCACCAATTTGATCTTCGTCAACACCAACTTCTTCAGCATTATAATCAATTCTAAGGTGTAATCCTGGAATCTTGTTGATCACAAAACATAAAATAGCAGTGACAACAGCTGAATATGCAGCAGTAGCAAGAATATAGACAATTTGAATATATAATTGTTTCCAATTATGGTCGAGCCAACCACCTTCATGTTCAGTAACATTATCATACCCAAGAACGGTAGCTGACCCAAAAAGGGCATTAAATAATAATCCAACAACACCAGCGATACCGTGTTCAGCTAAAACATCAAGGGAATCATCAACATGACATAAATACTTAATCTTAGTCGACAAGTTACACACAATACCTGCAGTTATACCTAAAATAACTGAAGCCCAAAGTGGAATACAACCTGAAGATGGAGTGGCAGCAACTAAACCAGAAATACAACCAGAACAGACAGCAACCATAGACCATTTATTTTCCAATCTGAAATCCAAAAGACACCAAGAAATGGCTCCGAATGCACCACAAATATGAGTATTCATCATACTATAGGCGACTTTTAAACTTGGGTTAGCACATGAGAATCCATTAAAGAATAACCAACCAACATATAATAAACAAGTACCTAAAAAGATTGTTGAGATATTATGTGGACGATAGTTGATCATTAAAGTTTCATTTCTTCTTCCCAAGAATGCAGAATAAACAAATGCAGAAACACCAGAAAGAATTTCAACTGGTCCTCCACCGGCATAATCCAAAACTCCTGATTTGAAATTTGCTGCCCAACCACCACCCCAAATCCAATAAACGACTGGACAATAGACGACAGTGGCCCAACAAAACAAGAAAACCATTGCTGGTAAGAATCTTCCTCTTTCAGCAATACAACCACCAGCTAAAATAGCTAATGTCACCAATAAAAATTGTAATTGAAATAATCCAAATGCAAGTTCAGGATAATCAGATTCAGAACTAGTTGAACCCAATAAATTTTGAAATCCAAAAAAATGTAAATCTCCAATGAATCCATTTGAAGAAGTAGATGAAAAGGCTAATGAATAACCCCAAAAATACCATTGGAATACTCCAATAAAGGATGACATTATTACTATCCAAATCATAGCCAAGGCTGATTTTCTTCTTGCTAACCCGGAGTAAAGGAATGCCAAACCGGGCACCATGATCCAGATCATAGATGATGCGATTGTAAATAGAAGAACATAACTTTGGTTATATTGTGCATCTTGAGTGAATAATTCTCGTCTTGATAACACTTTTGTTATTATTCCTTCCGACATGATGTGATTATGATGTATATATATGTGTGTGAATATGAGTCAGTGAGTGAGTGAGTGAGTGAGGGTTTATAATATAAAATAATGTGAGATGAGATATAGTGGCAGTAGTAGGTAATAATAGGTGGTAGTCTAAATGGTAGTAGTAATAATAGTACTGATTATGGAATGGATAAATATAAGTATGAAAGATGTCTGACTATATTAAAAGTACTGTAAAGAAAAAGAAAGTGCAGATTGAAAATGTTTTATATAAAACGACTAAGCCCAACAGACAGACAGACACTTTGAGATGATAGTCTTAATTTAATTAAATATGAATGGAAAGAGATAAAGAAACCATTTTTAATTTAATTATTGCAAAAATGAAAATAAAAAAAAAATACAGAACTTTATGGAAAAATGCATCCGGGTCATTATCAAAAAATAATTTAATTCAATCCATCAAATCAATCAACAATATCGGGAGAATATGAGATAAACTGGCAATGATAATTAGAATGATAACCAGAGAAGGAGATTATTACCCTAAGAATCTTGAGAAGGTGTCGTTAATCACATTAATTCTTATGGGGAATCGAACAAGAAACTCAGATGAAAAATAGAAATGAATTTTCTTAGGCGATCGGATTATTTACGAAACATTCAGAATGGTCACCGAAAAATCCAATCACGTCCGGAATGGGTTTTCTGCCCGTATTTCACCTCTAATACTACTGGTGGAAGCTTTTTAGAACGGTATCCCCCACGATTTGGTAATTATACGCTTAGTCACTCCAATTCCAGTGTATACGTTATTTAACATTGTAGAAGGGATACGTGTTTACTCGGTTAATCTTTTTCCAATGACATTTTGATAAATCTGCTATCAATTGAAATAAACCGAAAAAAAAATTGCATCCATTAAAGAAACAATGCTAAAAAAATAATTGACAGGTTTGAAATTTCTTTTTTCTTGCAGGTTAAGAGTTTATCAGGCCAATCAAAAATTAAAATGTAATCTGATATTTACATGTTAGACGGTTGTTCAGATTCTATCGAGTGGCTTATCTTTTATTACCCAAGATGTGTGTTTTATATGCAGAAACTGCAATTTCACTTATAAACAAGACTTTTTCACACTCACAAGCACGTACTTAGAAACATAATCGTGTTAACACATCTGATTGATAAGAAGGAGTGAATCATAAGAAAAGAATATATAATCGATGACTATGACTTCATTTTATTATCTTCTCCACAATGATTTAATTCATCATAATTCCTATGAAGAATTTTTCATTGAAAAATGTTCTTGAGATCAAATTCGATTTGTATTATCAGATGTTTTACTCGCTTGTTTCAGTTTTTGACTCTATCTTGTGAGAACTATCGAGTCATCTTACTACCTTTTCTTCCTAACCTTCGTTAACCGTTTCCCGTTGATTCACAGATTGTTTTGTGTTAGTCTAGATTCCTTGCCATCACAATATTTGTACAGCTAAATGCCTTATCTAAAGGAACATCGCTCCCGTAATTTTCTATGGTGCCTGTATATAAACCGTTCTTATCAGTGCATAAATTTGATATTTTATAGGGATCTGATTCCGCATTTTTCCGAGGGTTTAATTGTTTTCTTTTTTTTCACGTTTAGAACAAAGTTTTGTGTGATGGCTTCCGAGATTCTGACTAGTTGCCGTACCTCATTAGTGAAGGTGCTGCATATTTTGCGGCCAATCTCAAAATAGGGCGTATATAGCGAATTTGAATTAACATTCGCTTAAGAATATTTATAGTGTTAGCGAGATATCTAAATTGATTCCTAGAGAAATAGCTATTAGTAGAAATATTTTGCAGCCACTTGCGTTGATTTGTTACTCTATGGTTTTTTCTGTTGTGGGTTGTTAAGACACACACTTACTTCACACGTTTGCTAAAATTAGAAGATAAGAAAAGACAGATGAAAATTCTTATCCCTGGTATAATACAACAAGAGAATTGATATAAATTTATATGTTGGTGTTAATATAGATAAGAATAATCGAATGATTTGCGGAGGAGGAGAAATGACAATGATTCTAGGTATTGTGGCCAATGCAATAGACCGTCGGCTGATAAATTGTTCGTAACAACGTGTACGACAAGGGTGACATGAAGAACTAGTATAGCCATAAAGTGAGTAGTCATAAAGTGAGAATCTTCCTGCCGAGCATTTACCAAATAAGATTCATAAAGATTAAGACAGCTATTTGTTCTTCATAGAAGGATATCTCTAGTTAAATCTAATAATTACAAACACGGTACCATCTATCTACTATTTACAAAATTAATCAGTTCTCTTTTCTAATGTTCCCTTTGATCCTTCTTTTTTTCTTCATACTTTTCATAGAAATGAAAAATCTCAAACATAACCTCGACCATAATCAATAAAATGATAATCACTTCCAATCGAGTACTTTTCTTTTCATTCAAAACACTCAAGAAAGCACGTTGTTCTTCAGTTGCATAATCCAATTTCCGATTCAAGATTGCAATTCTGGAATTAATATCAAGAATACTCGATACAGAATTGTAGATTTTTTCCAAAGTAGGTTCACCCCAATATAAATCAGGAGTATCAATCAATTCACTATATAAATTCAATTTCCCTCTAAGTAAGAATAATTTCCCAGTTAATTTCAAAAATTCATGTTCTGAAGCTGTGATTTGATATCCATTTGCTAAAATTTCCGAATTCTCTTTTGCGATAGAAAGATGTTCTTCTAATTGATCTTCAAGGATCAGTAATCTGGTAGAACGAGATATCCCAACTGCAAATGCCGCCATGTCCAAAATTCTCTTCTCTTGTGAAGAACCCTGTATGATCATGATCTCACCATGGAGGTAGGAATTCCCATTATTTAATGGTGCCTTTGGGAGTGATTTTAATTCAATCCAATCAAGTTCTTCACTTTCAAAAACGTCATATTGAGCTTCAATTGATGATTTGATAATAGGGAGGAACTTGGATAAGATGTCGGATTCAGAAAGGGACCAACCTACCAATGTCCCATTGGATAAGATCATAAGCTGTCCATTATCATGAGGGTCAGAAATATCATGACAAGTGATGTTGATGACTTCTTCAGGTATGATTATCTTATAATCATATCCTTGTATTGCAGGTAATAGTTTCTCAAAATTAATTGCTTCACCAACTGTGACTGATGTGACTATAGACAAGTATTTTTCTAATGGTTTCGATGCACCTGGATAAGATGAGGTTTCTCGATTTTCACTTAGGAGGGATATTATATAACTTGTTGATTCATTTTGGAAAGATGGATTTGTTCTACGGAGATTTTGAGATGCCTTTTTCTTCTTTTGTGGAGTTGTTGTTACACGATGGACAAGTTGTGGTGGACGACCATTAATATGTACAGATGCTGAGGTGGTGGTCTTTGAGTTGTGGCGAATAAATGATGTAATTGATTGGCGGGGATACGCCCGTATGCATGATGCAATATGTGATGAGGTTTGACGGCAAACCACCCGCGATGGGGAAAATAAGATGGACATTCCGAGGAGAAGTTCAATCTATCAGTGGAATTAAGGACTCAAAACTAAGTGGAAAACGAATGAAAGCCTAATTTTCCGGGAGATACGTGCTGGCTTCGATCTTTTGGTAAAACTCCAATGGTCGTCTTTCCCTCCCTTAGTCTCCTGAAGGGGTTTCGTTTTCCAAATGCGAGAAGAAGAAGGTGAGAAAAATTCAAACAAAGTATGACATCACAATTTTTACTCAAAAAAACAGTCACGTGACTATGTATTGATTTGACTGTTTGAAGATCAATAATTTAATGCCAAAGGAGATTCTATTTAAATCGATTCGAGTATATAAGCCACTACTGGGAGAGCAAGACTTGTTTTTGGTGATGGGGTTTTCAAACTAGACTACTCCTGGACAAATCAATTGTGCCGTTTATTTTGACCGCGTTCATTTTTTTTATTGGGTGCTTATTCATTTATTTTTACGGAAAAGTTTCAGAATTTGTTTGAATTTGGTATGAAAAGATAAATATATACTTAGAAAGATGGTTTAGATAGCAACTTAAGTTGAAACAGTAGATCATTAACGGAACGGGTGGAGGGCATTAAAGAGAATGAATGTAGATTATGTTTCCGCTCGGTAAAATAAACTTGATTCGGCGCGAAAAATTGCGCGACTGTCTCAGACCGACGGAATGGAAGTTTCTCCCAAAGGAAACATCTTGCATTGATTGTGCCTGAGATATTACAATCGGAATAACACAATACAATTGAAAGGAAGACTATTGATATAGTCATGTTACTAATATTAGACTAATCGATCAATGCATTCTATGTCTGAACCATGGTTAACTATTTTTAGAAGTGGTTTGGATCGATTATTCAATTTGTGAGAGAATAATAAAACGTTCGTTTGATTTTGTAACTGAAACAGGTTTACAAATTTTTTTATTGTTCCTCACATAATAAAATTAAATGCGTCCTTATGAGATGAGACAGACATCATAATAGAAATTTAGTGAAACTTGATCTATTTTACCCCTTTTGAATGAATGAATAAAAAGATTGAATTCAATTGAGTGATTTTACCTTCTAATTTGTATGGTTAGCTTTTAATGATAACTGATATAATCAGCTGGGGATGGCTGATACAGCAATAATGTGAAGTTTTTAACACTAAATTAGGAATATAATGGATATTGAAACATCAAACCTCCACTGTTACATTTACTCTGAAGTACAATTTTAGTAATAGTTAAGTAGTCAGTAGTAGTGCATATAAAACCAGATGGTGCAAACGAAAAAAAAAGCCAACACTAAAATTTAAAAAGTAATTAAGCAATCTAGCAGAAAGATCAATGGAAATTTCACAATATCTATTTTGAATTCTTCTAAATTTGGCAATAAATTGATTTCGAGAGAACACACTAGAACGAATCAATGTGCTACTATAAATAGAAGTTTTTTATCAATCATGGCCATAACGCCAAGGACATTTAGAGCTATAGAAGGAAAGTATAATGAGGTTGAGTATATTTGAAGGTCATGTAATTGTGAAAGAAACGAAGATGATGATAATGGTGACAAAAAAAAACTTTCTAAATTTAAACCATTTGGGTACACGTTACAATCTTTGCCTCGTAAATGAACTCTAAAAAAAGTCTCAGCCAAATTAAATTAAGAACATCCAAATTATTTAAGATTGGGCTGAGTAAGGGAGCAATTAATGAAAGGTGCTCATACCATTAACCAGTAGACCCTTAGAGTGTGTCAATGATGTAGAATTGAATGTTGGTTATTCGGGCGATCAAAGAAAATGTTTGAAATTGATTGACTAGATTATTTTGTGTAAGGTCAATTTACACCGTAAATGGAATAATGCCAATTCTCAACACACGTTAATTACACATATTATATAGTCTAATTTTCTCTCTGTCTCTCTCTCTCTCTCTTAGTTTTAGTTCTAGTCTATGTATGTATTTCCTTTCATCTTTTTACTATTTTATATAAATTGACTTTCTTTCTTTCTTTTGTTGATGTTCAATTAATTAATTTTTTTTTTTTTGATTTTAATTTTAAGTTTAATTCCTTCCTCAATTTTTCAAAAGTTGTATAAATTATTCCTTAATTGCTTTCTTTCAATTATCTCCTTTTCTTTCTTAATAAATTGCAATTACACTTCATTATATATAATATTAATCAAACATGTGGTATGTAATTAATTACTATTGGAAATCATCATTCTTCAACCAAAAGGAATAAAGTGTAACGCGCTTTATTCATCATGTTTGGCTTAAAATTCCCTGGTCAATGGACACACTTTTACTAACAAATATATGAAATAGTGGTATTTTCGGTTATGTGAACTTCTTAGTTGATAAAACAAGAGGGGAAATTATGGACAACCTTATAGATGGTTTACAAAGATTGGAATATAGAGGTTACGATTCTGCTGGTCTTGCAGTTGATGGAGACGATCATTCTTCCGCCATTATTGTCAAAACTCCAGGTAAAGTCAAAGTTTTAAAGCAAAAAATTATCGATGAAGCCATTGATCGTAAAACCGTCTTTGATAACCATGTGGGAATTGCTCACACTAGATGGGCTACCCACGGTCAACCAAGAATTGAAAACTGTCATCCTCATAGATCTGACCCAACTGGTGAATTCATTGTTGTTCATAACGGTATTATTACCAATTTTGCAGCATTGAGAGAATTATTATTATCAAGAGGATTTGTTTTTGAATCTGAAACTGATACTGAATGTATTGCTAAATTATTTAAATATGTCTACGATTCCAATATTCAAGCCGGTAACGAAAATATCGACTTAAATCAATTGACCAAACAAGTTTTATATGAATTAGAAGGTTCTTATGGTTTATTGGTCAAGTCTATTCATTACCCAGGTGAAGTTTGTGCTACTAGAAAAGGTTCTCCATTATTAGTTGGTGTTAAAACCGACAGTAAATTGAAAGTTGACTTTGTCGACGTTGAATTCCCAGAACCAAACACCGAAAAATTCAATGGTGGTGTTCGTTCTCAACAAAATGACTTGGGCTTATTACCAGTTGCTCCAGGTGAACAAAGTTTGAGAACTTCTCAATCTAGAGCTTTCTTATCCGAAGATAACATTCCATCTCCAATTGAATTCTTTTTAAGTTCTGATCCAGCTTCCGTCATTCAACACACCAAGAAGGTCTTATTCTTGGAAGATGACGATATTGCTCACATTTATGATGGTGAATTACACATTCATCGTGCTAGTACCAAAAATGCAGGTGAATCTACTGTTAGACCAATTCAAACTTTAGAAATGGAATTAAATGAAATTATGAAGGGTCCTTACAAACATTTCATGCAAAAGGAAATTTTCGAACAACCAGATTCTACTTTCAACACCATGAGAGGTAGAATCGATTTTGAAAATTGTACTGTTACCTTGGGTGGTTTGAAATCTTTCTTGACTACAATCAGAAGATGTAGAAGAATTATTATGATTGCTTGTGGTACTTCTTACCATTCATGTTTAGCCACCAGATCAATCTTTGAAGAATTAACTGAAATTCCAGTCTCAGTTGAATTAGCATCTGATTTCTTAGATCGTAGATCCCCAGTTTTCAGAGATGACACATGTGTCTTTGTTTCCCAATCTGGTGAAACCGCAGATTCCATCTTGGCCTTACAATACTGTTTAGAAAGAGGTGCTTTAACCGTTGGTATTGTTAACTCTGTCGGTTCTTCCATGTCTAGACAAACTCACTGTGGGGTTCACATTAATGCTGGTCCAGAAATCGGGGTTGCTTCTACCAAGGCTTATACTTCACAATACATTGCATTGGTTATGTTTGCTCTTTCATTATCTAATGATTCAAAGTCAAGACAAGCAAGACATGAAGAAATTATCAGAGGATTACAAAAGATTCCTGAACAAATTAAAGAAGTTTTGAAATTGGAAGAAAAGATTAAGAAATTATGTAACGATACCTTAGATGATCAAAAATCCTTATTATTATTGGGTAGAGGTTATCAATTTGCCACTGCTTTAGAAGGTGCTCTTAAGATTAAGGAAATTTCATATATGCATTCTGAAGGTGTTTTAGCTGGTGAATTGAAACACGGTGTCTTAGCATTAGTTGATGATAAATTACCAATCATTGCTTTCGCAACTAAGGATTCCTTATTTCCAAAGGTTATGTCCGCCATTGAACAAGTTATTGCTAGAGATGGTAGACCAATTGTCATTTGCAATGAAGGTAGTTCCATTTTAGATAATGATAAAGTTCATACTTCTTTAGTTGTTCCACAAACTGTTGATTGTTTACAAGGTTTGTTGAATGTTATCCCATTACAATTAATAAGTTACTGGTTGGCTGTTAACAGAGGAATTGATGTTGATTTCCCTCGTAACTTGGCCAAGTCCGTTACTGTCGAATAGAGATTACGATGATGATGATGATGATTACACGTATGCACCGGGTTAAGATCTTTCCTTTGACATACGAGTGATTGATTGACCTTATTATTATTGTTATTATATTATTATTATTAGTTTAGTTTAGTTTATTTCGTTTTACGTTTCATTAGTGCTTGATTTTCTCTTTAGCATGTCTTTTATTAATACAATATTTAAATACAGTTTACTCAATTGCAATTCTCTTCTTTTCATCTATATTTCACTAGACAATGTATAGCCTCATCGTGTATTCAATACACACATATATACACAAACACTCACACATTAATTATTTCTCAGATCTATTGTTTCTCAGGAAATGAGATGATGAATTAAAATAACCAACACTATAATCAAACACAGTTTCACCAACATCCAAGTATTTCGACATGTAATATTTCAATTGTTCATTCTCGATGGAACTTAAATTTGGAGTCAAACCAGTTGATCTATGAACACCAGCCAAAAAACCAGAGACGAGACATAAATCAAATCCGTAATGTGCAATTTTACCTAACTGATAATATGAAAATTTGTTAGTATATGATTATTGTGAATCATCATGACATCAAGGGTAAGCAAGCTGTACATACCATGGTCATATATATATATATAGGATTCAATAAAATCGATAATTATTGAAGATATTGAAAGAAAAAGGCAATGGCAAATAATTGAATACGCTTCAAATTCTAATGATAAGAACCAAAAAAATCGGGTGGTTTTCGGGTAATTAATTGGTTTTGATTGTTTTGTTTATGGGTGGAATTAATTAATTAGTGAAATTTGATGTTACCGATTGCCTGGAATTAAAATTTACTTGTGGAGACTTTGGTTGACGTATGGAGGCGTTTACTTACCCGGAAGTAACTAAATGACACCCAATTTTTATTTATTTGAAGAGAAGAATTTTTTTTTTTCTGAACAAAAGAAAATGGCTGCTTGATTACTCAACAGACTTATGGAGTAAACTGGTTAAGATGAATCGAATGATTCTGATATATATGAAAGGATGATAAATAAGAGTAGGAAAGCGTTTGATGATACATAGATAGATCGAGTGAAAATGTTTTGACTGGAGTTCTTTTTTGTTTTACAGATTCAATAGAATTGCTGTAGTAATTGATAAAGTTGTTGAAGCATGTTCGTTGTGAAAGAATAGGATCAATACAATAGTATAGGTTAAACATTTAGTCGTATGAAGTTATGAAGATGAAGTCAGTGGATATTATGACAAATCCCCTCCATTATTATTAGATACATATCCAAGGCTACTTTACTAGCATTTGATTTGCCTGCTTGGCTACGAAAAAGATGATAATCCCTTCCATCTAAATTCAAGCCGAATTTTAACGGCTATGAATAGACCAAGAGACTATCCAAAACAAGAAAGATGATGCATATCCACAGATATGGATATACTCTGGACATTCCTACAAAAGAGTGGTCAAGGTTCAGTAGTGACCCGTCCAAAGATAATTTGCCAACACATTTTTTAACCCTCTCACAAATTTTTTTTGTTTTCATTGATGTCGTAATTATCATCACGGTTAACAACTTTTTAAACCTCTATGTGATATTTATCACTCTACTAGTATTACTATTCAGCTGGTGTTCCCTGTTAACGAAAGATTTGATACCTATGCTTAAGCTTTTGAAACGTGTGTGAAATGTTGTTTTTGTAAAGGGAGATATTGGAACTATCCGGGTAAGGGAATAATAATACATAGTGCGGAACAAAGTTAGTTGTGAGAGTCTTGTGAGTGAGCACGAAAGAGATGGAACGAATTGGAGGAAAAAAATATGAACAGAAAAACCTTTGCCATATGATATGGCCCTTCACTAGTGTGTATTCATTTTTCTATTAACCCATCTGATTACAAGGAATCCATTACAATGTCAGATAGATACAGACCTCCACCTAAAGGACCTCGCTCGTCTCGTGATTATCAAAGACCACAGACTCAAGCACCATCAGGTCCAAGTTCGCATGGAGGTGGAAGCAATGGGGGATATAGGTCATCTTCATACCGCGATTCCTATGTTCCACCATCGGCACCTAGAAGGTATGGAGAAAGGGATAATTATCGGCCTGACACATATAAACCTCCTCCTAGAGGACCAAAAGCAGCTACAGCAAATACGGCTGCACATAACAATAGCACCACCACGTCAACAACGAGACCATCATCATCAGATTCCTCTTCATCATCATTACCTTCAATTGATGCCAAACCTCCATCATCAATTCGAAATGAAAATAATGAAAAAGTTTCAAGTGGGCCAGGAATAAAAAGAAGTTTGCCATCAGGTCCTTCAAGTTACAGAAAGAGACGAGAAGTGGATGATTATCATCACCATAACCAATATCGAGACCTGCGCGGGCCGGGAGGAAGTACATCAGGAGCGCCAAGTACAATTAGACTAGCACCAAAAGGTCCAAGATCAAGAGTTGGAAATTATGAGCGATCATCATTTATCCCAGAACCAAAAATACACAAACTCCTTCCATCTCAGATTTATTCAATTAAGATAAGTAAAACCCCGGCAATATATCAAAGAATTCAACAAGTTGGAGAAGGAACGTATGGGAAAGTGTACAAGGCACGTCATACCCAAACTGATGAATATGTGGCTATGAAACGATTACGATTGGAGGCTGAACGTGAAGGATTCCCAATTACTGCCATTAGAGAGATTAAGTTATTATCATCGTTTGATCACGAGAATGTGATTGGGTTATTGGAGATGATGGTTGAGAATAATCAAATCTATATGATTTTTGATTATTTGGATCATGATTTAACTGGTTTATTATCACATCCTGATTTGACATTAATGGAATGTCATCGAAAATTTATATTTAAGCAATTAATGCAAGGATTGAATTATTTACATCAAAAAAGAGTTATTCATCGTGATATTAAGGGTTCAAATATCTTAATTGATAATATTGGAAGATTAAAAATTGCCGATTTTGGATTGGCTAGAACCATGAAAATCTTAAATACTGGGGAATCACCCGATTATACTAATAGAGTGATTACAATTTGGTATCGTCCTCCAGAATTATTATTAGGTGCTACCGACTATGGAAGAGAAGTGGATATTTGGGGAGTGGGGTGTCTTTTGATTGAATTATATTGCAAAAATGCAATTTTTCAAGGATATGATGAAGTTAGTCAATTATTTAAAATTTTCAATATAATGGGTACACCAACATTATCTGATTGGCCTGAAATTGAAACATTACCCTGGTTTGAAATGCTAAAACCAAAAGTTAATCTTGTCAATAAATTTAAATCAAAATATACATCATCAATGAGTAGTTCAAGTTTTGATTTAGCTGAAAAATTATTAGAATTAAATCCCAGAAATCGTCCTACTGCCGAAGAAGCATTAGAACATGTATATTTTAAAGAAGATCCTCAACCTGAACCATTACATTTCTTGAAGGATATAAAGGGAGAATGGCATGAGTTTGAGACGAAAAAGCAAAGAAGAAAAGAACGAAAAAGAATACAAGAAGAAGAAGCAAAGCTTAATAAATTGAATAAATCAGTGAAGGATGACATTGATAGTGATGGAAAGAGTGAAAAGATTACTCTTCTGGTAAGTACCGTTACTAATAATACAGATTAATATAAATGTATATATTTACACAAAATTTAAAAATAAACGAAGGTGAAAGGATGAATTTTCTTCTGGATATTCAATCACCAATGTAGTTCCGTGATTCATAACAACAATAGGTTTCGTCGGCTTTCGGTGGAGGCGGCGGGAGCGGCACTTGTATTAATTAAGGGTAATTGACACTTGGGGATACAGGGTAAACAAACCAGATCCATGTAACCTAAAATTTATTCCCCGAACTCCGCGGAATGCACTCATGCACGTGCAGTAGGTTATCAAATTTTGAGGCGACTTTATTACGAAAGTAAGATTAGGCTTTTCTTATCTATTTCCCGGGGATACATTTTACGTCAGCCGAACTAGTTAGAAATTTGGTGCAGCTAGCTTTTGCCAGGTTTCGGTGTTGGTGATAGAGCAGTTCGATCTCTGGGAACGAAGTTGTGGGCCACATTAGGAGAATGAAGTCAGAACCTCCCCTTCTAACTTAAAATCTTCTATGAGTCGATTAGACTGTATAACCTTCTCCCCCTTGCATTGTCTATGAAAATCTATAAGTCAACTAATGTGGTATTATGCACATTAGTGAATGTCTAAGATATAAGAATGAAGGGTTTGACTGGTTTTTGTTGTGCAGTCCACAAGGTGCGGCGTATGAACTGGCTGCAAAAAAAAATAAAAAAAATTAGAACTGATCTGCATCTGTGAACATGAACATAAAGTAGACGCCAGCATAATGATATTTAGTTCTATCGTCTATCCAGCAGTCCTTATGATACTCCCAACGATACTGGGGTTGTTTATCGATACATCAGACTATCTGCCATATCCTCCAGAAGAACCCCCATCTCCAATGATTGAAGAAAATCCGTTTCCGTATACTTCAAAATATTCAAAAATGTTCAATCAAGAATTACTTGAATGTATGCAAGAAACAGAAGGGATAAAATTACCTAAGAATTGTGAATTTAATTATGGAATTGAGAATTGTGATTGTTATTTTATCAATTTAGTCGAAGTTCAATGTAAAAATAGGTCAAACGATGTTAATTTTTGGGTTTTGAGTTCAATTAATCATGAATTAGAATGTAATATGGAAGAAATCAAGAAACAGATTGAAGGCAAGAAGCAACGTTAACAAGTGTGGGAGGTTGGGGTTTCATGAGTTCTATTGTTTACAAGAGTCAAATTTGAAGCATATCGAATTTACAGTCTACTAATTTTTGATTACAATTATAAATTAAGAAGCTTTGCAAATGTGTTCTCTAATTGGTTGTGTCAAACTGTGTATCAATTCAACCCGGAAACCGGGAAGGAAAATTCGAAGATTTCGATTCTCTATTGTGCGGAATCGCTTAAAGAACAATCCAACGTTGACACAAATATCGAGAATATAATTCTAACAAACATAGCATATAAACTTATATACATATTTTAGATGTTACATCGTACCTAAGCCATCTTTTGAATTGGATATATTAATAGATAAGAGATTTATGCTTCTTGAGATGGTAGGCTGAGAAACCAGATGTTGTTATCAAGTGTCGAGTGGCTCTGGTGCGAAATGTTTCAGATTGAATCATACACTATTATCGTAGCCGTCAATTATTGTAGGGTGTTTAACTTAAGCAGCTTTTCAATAATAGGTAACTTCCCCCCACTTCACAGGCCTAATAGTAGCCTAGTAGCACGTGAGGAATAGATTTTGGAACTCCGCTATTTATGACTAACTAGTCACCACTGGGTATCAACCTGCTCAGGAACCACTCATCACAAACCATGCCTTATCTCCATCTTGTATGTGGTTAGGGAGGGAGTGGCATCAATAATTGTCTAAGGGGAGTCCTTTTTTTTTGTTTATAATTGGATTTTGGTGTAGACCTTCCTCCTTACAGTATTGTAATTACAAACTACAATTTGGAGCCGTTCGCATCTAATATTACAATAAAGTGACCCTTTGTAAGAAGACAATCTACGTTTGTTTTTCAACGCTTGTTAAAATTACTTTACTCATTCAATATGTTGCCATGTTCCTTTGTCATGGATCCCATACAATAGAAGAGTCAACTATTAGGTGGTGCTTTAGCGACCATGATCCCCCACGAAAGCCCAAGCCACTCGCTCCAAATATCTGAAATAGAAATTTGATTTGTTCTAAATACCGCAACTTGTGTCGGTCAGGTCCAGACAGACAAAAAAGTTTTTCACCTTCAACAATAAAACACCGCTCAAAATATTTTTAAAATTGTCCTATTTGAATAATGAAAAGGAAAAAGAATTTAATAATAATTAAAAATATTAAGAGACAAGAAAAATAAAAATATTAAAATTTATTGTAAAAAATAAAGAGTAAAAAAATAAAAGTTTAATTTAAAATTTTCTATTACGCAAGCTTTTACACTTTATTACCAGGAATTTTTAGTGGTTTTTTTGTATATTTAAATAAAAACAACATTTTCTTTTGACATCTTTCAATTTTTTACATTTTATAAGAAACCTGAAGTGGACCAATCTTGTCAATAGCATTCTATATATCCCCCACTCCTTCCATTCCATTTATTGTAGCATATTCCTTTTCCCCCAATTAAACAACCCCCACCACGACGGATCCTCCAAATTCTCCCCTCTTCAATTAGAAGGTCACGTTTATCATTTATCAACTAACATTTTAATTTTGCATTCATTTCATTTCATATAACATTAATTAATACACACACACACACACACCATGGGATCCTGTGCATCCAAAGAACCAACCACCGCCACCCCCACCAAACCAACCACCACAACCACCACCACCAATACGCAATCTAAGCGTCAACAACACCAACAATCAATAGACAACCAGAAGCAACAAAAAGGATCACAAGAAAAATCACATTCACTACAACCACCAATACACCAACAACAAGAACCAGTAGCAACACAAAAGAAGACCTCCACATCAACTAATGGCACCATTACCACTTCTGTGAATGGTCTTGGCTCAGATACTTCTCCTTCCTTATCCACCAAATTGGGTTCAGCTAGTCTGTCCCAAGATAAATACGTTTCTCAGACCCAACAACAACAAGCAATGGTTCAACAACTACCTCACCACATGGCACAAGTAAGTACTACTAATAGTGCGATCACAAGTAGTATGACCACCGCATTAAGCACCAATCCGGTGGATGTTGCTGCTAGAAGCGGGAGTGAGGAAGTCAAAGTCCTATTGTTGGGTTCTGGTGAAAGTGGTAAATCCACCATTGTTAAGCAAATGAAGATTATTCATCAAGATGGTTATTCACAAGAAGAATTGTATGAATATAAACCATTTGTTTATAAGAATGTTTTGGATTGTATTAAGAATATCATAAATGCAATTATTGAATTACAACCGGAACTCATCAAGAATTTCCCAAAGAAGATTGAATCGGATGACGATGACGGAGAAGAAGATGAAATAGAAGAAGGACTGGAAACAACTATTGATGAGAATAATGAGCAACTTAGAGTAGTTGCCATGAATGGTGATTCTGACACTACTGCAACCTCCACCACTGCCACCGCCATCACCACCCCTCATAGAAAACATGTACTTGAATATAACGATCTTAATGAAATTTTACAATATGAATATCCAATGGATTCTGATGAACCATTCAATAGAATTATTGCTAATAAAATCACATCTGTATATCAAACCCCAGAAGTTCAACATTTCACAATTCATCAACAAGCAAATTTCTATCTTATTGATTCAACTGATTATTTCTTGAGTGATATGACAAGAATATGTGATGTGAATTATAAACCTTCAATTACTGATATTTTACGTACTAGAAAAAAGACATCGGGTATATTTGATTTTCAATTCGATATGGGTCATGGATTAAATATCCACATGTATGATGTTGGTGGACAAAGATCCGAACGTAAAAAATGGATCCATTGTTTTGATAATGTCACATTAATCATATTTTGTGTTGCATTGTCTGAATATGATCAAGTTTTATTGGAAGAAAATAATCAAAATAGATTAGAAGAATCATTGGCATTATTTGATTCAGTGGTTAATTCAAGATGGTTTTCAAGAACTTCAGTTGTATTGTTCTTGAATAAAATTGATGTTTTTGCTCAAAAGTTACAATATTCCCCATTGGAAAATCATTTCCCTGATTATAGTGGTGGTAATAATATTAATAAGGCTGCTAAATATATCTTATGGAGATTTAATCAAGTAAATCGTTCAGGGTTAAATATTTATCCTCATGTTACTCAAGCTATTGATACTTCAAATATTCAATTGGTCATGGCAGCAGTCAGGGAAACTATTTTAGAAAATTCTTTAAGAGATAGTGGATTCTTATAAGCACAATATTATACCGAATCAGATAAACAGTTTTCCACGAGATTCTTATTATTATCATTTACTGAGGTTTCATCTATATTTTAGTTTAGTTGTATTTCTTAAATTAATAGTATTACCACTTTTCAGTTCCGACCATTTTAATTAATTACATTAACATTGTTAACCAATCATTAACTCTAATAAATAAAACTAAATTCAAGCATTCTTTTTATATAACTAATTGGAATGAAAAAGAAAATTGCTATACTGGACTTATTAAATATACCTAATCATACAAAATACAAATAGTAATCAAATAAACATAGATCTAAAATTTATTTATGAAGTAGTAGTGGCGACGGACAAAAGATCAACTATTCAGCTTTATTATCATCCTTTGGTCGAACATAACGTAAGTTGTAATTCACACTTCCACCACGTCCTCCACCTTCTCCACCTCCTCTTCCTCCTCTACCTCCTCTCCATCCACCTCTACCTCCTCTATACCCACCTCGTCCTCTATATCCACCTCTACCTCCTCTACCTCTTCCTCCTCGATATGATGGCGACCTGCCTTCTTCCGAAGAAGTGACTTTCTCAAGCAGCGGAGCTGGGGAGTTGGAGGAGGATGCATCTAAATCTACCAGAGATTTATCTTCACGTGGTTCATTATTATCCACAACGTCAGCCGTCGAAGCTGCCGGTTGTTCTTCCTTTACAATTGGTGCTGGTTGTTCTTTCTTATCTTCCCCAATAGTTGATGTTGGAGTTTGTTGCTGCTCCAGTTCTGAAGCATTCTTAAATCTTCTCGAATTTCCACGTTCTTCATCTCCATTGTCAAAATGGAGTTTGGGCGATGCGGTTCCTTCATATGAAGAAGAATTATTTCCACCATATCGCTTATTGCTATTATTACGATAGTTGTTGTTGTAGTTATTATTATTACTATATGAAAATGGTTGGTTATTCCTCTTTTGCTTAGATCTTTGGACAATTTCATCAAGATGTTTCTTAAAATCAGGTCTCAATTGCTCTTGATCATCCTTCACAGATGCGGCAGCTGGTGAGACTGGAGCAGGTGCACTAATTTCAATCTTTGGATTTTGTTTCATGTCGCCCTTGCTGCTTTGAGAACCCTCTCCATTTTCTTCTAGAACATCATTTATATTTTTCAATTCTGATTCAATTGCCAATTCTTGTAATTGCTCCAGTACTTTCTTCAACCTTTCCTCTTCTTCCTTTGCAGCCGCAGCCAGTTGCTGTTTCTTTTTGAGTAGTGCCTCTGTTTCACGTCTCCGACTTTCTTCCGCTTCCTCAAGTTTTACCAAATCACTTTCCTTAATCGTTAAATCCATCTTCTTTAATGGTGGAGAAGTAGGTACTTTCTTCTTTAATATAATAGGTTTAGCAGCTGGTTTTGGGGTTTGTGAAGGAGTAGATCTTCTCAGATGCATGCCTGAACCAGTATTTGGAGAAAGTGATCCACTGGTTTGAGTCTCCCTTAATAAATCAGCTAATGACTTCCCGGTACCTCCATTGGTTGTGTAAACGTTTTCTACCGGAGCTGGGGATAATTTTGTGCCTACAGAAGGGACTGGTGTAAGATCAGTTGATGAATGTTTTGAAGTTGGTGATTTTGGAGCTGGAGGATGAAGAGATTGTTTTTCTTGCTGTGGTTGTGGATGGATATTTTGGCCTGATTGCAGCTTTCTTCTCCAAGGAAAGTCATCAACAGGAGTTGACGATGTTGAATCTCGCTTTAGAATTGATATCGGTGGTTTCTTTTCGGTTGATGTTGAAGTCAGGGGTTCTGTTTCACCATAATCGAAAGACCTTCGAGAAGAAAACGATCGCATTGAACTTCTTCGAAGCGTAGGTGATGCCTTTTCATGAAACTCTTTAATTACATGTTCAACATCCACATCTTGCTGATCTCCTAATGTTCGTACTGTTGTTTGATTCAAGTTTATTAGTTTCTTTTCAATCTCTTTTTCTCGTGATACGATATCTACTGGCTTAGCAGCACCAAACGGGTTAGATTTTGGCTTGGATGGAGACATTGGTTCGTCTAAATGTGCGTGTTCTGGTGTTGGTTGTGGTGGGTTTAATGTATGTAAAGGACGGAGTGGAGGTTGTGAATATTCGAATGATTGTCTTCGAGGAGGGAATGGATGTGATGATTCACCAAACAGTCTTCTTGGAGACCTTGCTCCCCGTGAATATTGATCATTTTGATCACTGTACAGTCTTCCGGGAGATCTAGAAGAACGATTATTCATTTCAAAATTTTCTAATAATTGCATATGACGAGGGTGATTGCGTTGTTGTTGTTTATTGGTGATGAATTCATGTTGAATATGTTCCAATTCAGCATGATGTTCATCATTAAATCGGATACAATCTTGAAAATCTTGAAAATCTGCCAATTCAACAATTACTTTTCTATTTCCTTTATAATATAAATCATACCATTTTAATACTTTATTTAAATCTTCGCTTGATTCTAATTCAACAAAAGCAATCTTTCTAATTATGTGATTAATTAAAATATCTGAAGTTTGATCATAGACCAATTTAAATTTCTTGTATGTTGTAAATCTACTTTGAAATAAATCTTCAATGAACGCATCATTTGCTGTTATTGGAATATTTAATAATTTGACTATGAATGGTGGATTATACATTCTATGACCACCCGAACCTGAACCTGATCTTCCTGAACCTGTTCTTGAAGAAAATGGATCATAACTTGTGTGATGATGTTCGATTGGAACGGAGATTGATGCCATATCAATCTCGGCATCTGCCCAGGAGCCTCCATAAGCTAATTAAAATTGTTAGTATCATTAAAACGCATGTAACCGTAAACTGTAAAGAGAAATATAGGTATACATACATTCATCGTTGATGAACTCTTGTAAGGACATCTTCTTTGGTGGTGGTGCTATAAATTGATTGATCAGTTAGTATAACTCATTCTATGCGTGTGACTTGAATTGATGGATCTATCACTGGTGATTAATGGTAGTGATTGATTAGTCCAACAGGAGTGACTATAAACACAGTGAAATCAAACAAATCTCGTGATAATTCCATTCTCCATCAAAGTACTGAGTGCTAGTTATACATACCCATGTCTTCTATGTAGTATTAGTAGTAGTATATGTGTATATATATAGTTGAATATAAGTTATATGGATTGATTGAAACCTTATTGTTGGTTGGTTGTAAAAAAAAAATTCGTTAACAAAAATTGAATGATTGTTTTTGTTTTGCTTTGTTTAACTTAACAAGCGCTTAAATTACTATTCTTAGTAATTTAACATAGCGCTACCAATATCACGTATCAATTTCTTTATCTTACTCCTTCCACTACTGTTATCCCTACTTCCCACTATCACTCTCTACAAGTTATGATTAAGTATAGATAGATCTCTTAAACTTTTACTTAATAATACTAACATAAACAAATAAAACACAAAATGTTCTTTTCTAAACAATTACAATCCAGAATAATCATCATAAACCTTTCTCCAATTCTTAAAAAATCCACTGAAAAACTTCTGACCCAATCCAATATCTTTACTCCCCAAAGTCGCCCGAATAGAATGCATACTCAATTGGGGAATACCCAAATCAATAGTCCTAGCTCCAGTCTGTAAACTAATCGAAGGTCCAATTGTCCCACCTGACCTACTATCATTTCTGATTTGGAAATATTGAAGTTCATCACCATTATGGTTTGCAAGTTGTTCAATGAATGCGAGACCAACTCCATCGGTTGCCATATGTCCATTGGGGTCTAAGGAAATGGTTATACCCTTGTTTGGGACCGGTTTGTGGTGGTCAAGGTATACGTTTGTGAAGTTTGGGTTGACTAAATGAATAACATCGGCAGAAAGAATGATGGTATTGGCATATGTTAATCTAATTGCTTCTTGAATATCTTGGTCACCTTCAGCTAATAAACTTGAAATTACTCGAGAAACCACCATTTCAATAAGTCCACCTTTTATACCCAGTCTAGTTGCAGATCCGATCTCTTCATTATCCACCAATGCAACTATTGAAAATGAATCATCAGGAATTGAATTGGAATCATCAGCTTCAATCAAGGCGTTTAAGGCGGCATAGGAACAGACCCTATCATCTACTCTTGGAGCAAACACAAATTCATCCCTAAGTCCCCCCTTGGTCCCCTTTTGAACATCATACAATTGTAAATCCCATTGTAAAATATCTTCAACTTTAACATTTGCAAGTTTTGAAATATATCTCAAAAGACTTAATGGATGTTTTCCATACAATGGAGCCTTTTTCTCTTCATCAGTAGGCTCATCCTCATCATCACCTTTACCAGTAAATCCAATCACAGGAACAGATTGGGTTTCTTTGTTAAATGGTCCAACGGCAGGAGTCCCAAAATGTGGAGCCAAAGTAGGAATATGCGCAATAGGATGTGGAGTAGAATCAACCAATTGTTGATCTACACCTCCCTTATCTCCTTTATTCTTCACCAATAATCTTCCACCAATACCTAAATCACGATCCCACCATACATCACCCAATGTACCTGCATAAGGGGCAACTCCTAACAATTCATATCCTTCAACATTGGCCTTTGTAGAATTAGGTTTGAGTACAGTAGTTAATGAATCTATATGGGAACCAATTATACCTATCCCCAGTGAATGATGCCAGTCTTTACCCAATTTAAATGCAACCAAGGATGATCCGTTTCTGGTTGTATAATATTTACCTCCATTGGGGTCGATACGGGATGCCCAGTCTTGGTTTTCAGGAAGGTAGGTGAATCCTTTTGATTCTAATTGGGTTGAGAAATGGTTGACTACGTGATAGATTGTGGGGTTTTTGTATGTGAATTCAATATATTCATCGGCGATTGTTTCAAAATAGTCTCTTTTTGTTGTTGTTAAATCACCAGCAACAGCCTTTGAACCATCTACTTCATCAAAGGAAATTCTATCAAATCCTCTAATTATTACTTCTTCTACGTTCTTCTTGACTTTTTCTGTGATCCTGTCACATGCGTTGGACAAAAGATTTTTCAATTCTTTGTCATTCCGAAGAAGTTCGAGGATACCTTCTTTTGACGTCATACCGATCTTGATTTAATACCTATTTTAAAGCGATTGACTATTAGCACTAGCTATAGAAAGAAGACGAAAGAGAAGAGAAGAAAAAGGGAATGAAATGAAACGAATAAATTTATGTGGGGTCAGTGAGTAAGTGCGCATTCCTTAATTTATAGTGGCGAAAATTGAATAGATAACGGAATTGGTTTATTTAACCGTGGCTGGCTATAAGACAATACACAACATAATTACACAATTTGGGATTACCATACATCACTTGACAATTTCACTAAGAATGTAGTGGTACTTGTAATACTAGGAATTGGTTGTGGTGGCGGCAGTTACTCCACACAAAGGATTTTCGATTATTGCAAAACTTTCTATGTAAACTTATACACAAATTTTAATTCTAACTTCAACTCTTTATATATGCATCTATAACAATCTAAAGTATCTAATTTTTCTTACCTTCTTCTGCCTCCTTTGGTTTCTCAGCAGCAAAAGTAGCAGCCACAATCAATGGTAAAACCAAACTAACATCAGCATAAACCTTCACACTCAAAGCATCACTCTTAATCTTCCCCCAACTAACAGCTTCATCCGGTCTAGCTCCTGCATCTGACCCATCAAATTCTTGTCCAGTATTTATGTATACGGCATAGTCAGCCCCATTCCTCATCAAACATGCATTACAAATATGATGTTTAATCAACCCACCTCCCAATATCAACATCCCGGCTTTTGAAGCTTCCATTGACATGGAGTTTATCCGACGGATATCGGCGACTATATCAAGACGGAATTGGGCAGGGGATGATTTGAAAGTGTGGAAGAATAACATATCACCAATTGACCCATCTGTGAGGGCTGGACAAAAGATTGGAATTTTATTCTTATGAGCCCAATAAAGTACTGAGGATTCATCATTGATTTCTTTACCTAAACGATCAATTAATTTCGATGGGGTCCAACATGCTGGTGAATCGGCATTGAATGCTTCGGAACCTAATTTAGATGCTGCTTCTTCTTGTTCGGTCAAACATTGATCAAGGATAGGTACGATCCATTCTTCAAATTTACAATAATTATCATTTGGAACTAATAAATTCCCAATTCTATTCATACCTTGATCTCTTAATCCTTTACCAGGTAAGGTGAAATCACCCATATAAGTAGGTGCTAAAACCTTAATTAAATCTTCTTCAATCCCACCAGCAGTAGCAACTATGGCACTTACCATCTTATGTTGAACAAGATATCTTAAAGTATCTCTCAACCCCAGAGATATTAAATTTGAAGTATATCCCATAAATATCGTAGTTTTTTGATATCCATCATCGTCAAATTCACCCTTTTGATCATGTTCTTCAAGTTCAGAAATGTGTTTCCCACGCCATGAACGCATGGAATTTATGATATCACAAGCTTTGGAGAGGGAAGAGGCTTGGAATCCCATGTTGGACATGGAGGATATGAGGTCGGTTGCGCGCATGTTGTATGCGGAGGAGTCGGAGTAGTTTATTCCTTTGACTTCTTGGAAGTCGGTTGGAACTGGGGCTGATTGTTTGAGGACAGCGTCAGTTGCGAGGTTTGGTAATTTGTCTGAGGTGGACATTTTCTTTGGTTTGTAGTTTCTACCTTTTACTGATGATTTGAGTAGAAGAAGTGAAAGTGAAAAAAAATTTCATAAATGCAGGGTTCTCTGTTCTTTATAAGGTTTTGTTTGTTCGATGAGTTGGAATTTATTAACATCATGTCATAATGCATATTAAACCGATATATCCCATATACATTATGTATAACAATAACAACAACCATCTACTGCTAGTAAGTTACTTGAACACATGTATGTATTTGAAAATATAAATATAGATATATAAAACTCTTTTTAAGATAAGTAGAAAATTCAGTGACGAAAAATCAAACTCCGTATAATGATACGTAACTTCCCCCTATACAGTATAGTCAAGCCCTCTCTAGAAAACTATAGGGGTATAACATCCACTTTTAATAATGCAATCAACTTTAAAACAACATCTTATAACACCAGTTGCCCCTCCCATCCCACATACCTCTGTCTTCTATCAACTTTCATTTTGTTTAAGCTCTCTCTCTAACTTCAGGAGTCCAAGCATTACATTTTGGTTTAGCAGTATTATAAGAAACATAAGCACCTGCCTGATTAGTATAATTTGGTTTATGTTGTTTTGGAACTGGATATGCTCTAGTTGCTAATTCATCACCAGATAATTTATTTGGTGGAGTATTAGTACCATACCCTAACCAATAATGCCAACCTGGTTCAACTTGGGACATATCATTATGCCATTGATTATATTCAACCCATCTAGTTCTCATATGAATTTCTTCTGGGGCATCTGTTTCATAATATTTATTACCAAAATCATCAGTACCTACTAACCAACCTCTTTTGGTATCGTTATGATGTTGGATTTGCCAAGCAGCTCTTTTAAGACCTGAATGATAGATGTTTTTAAATGTACGTATAATAGAAGTGGACATTATTTATTACCTTAGTACAATTGTCTTGTATTGACTAGCTATACGCTATGAGTTTATCTCTAATAGTTCAACTTTTCAATGTGCTCAATTTTCCGTTACTTAGTTTGTTTGTTAGTAACAAAACTTTGAGGATTGTTGATTGGATACAAAAATACATCACGTGACTAATATGTTAGGTTTACGATATGCGTACTTATCCTTCGGTAATCATCATAAGTATGCTGTGTATATCTGATGTAGTTGGAAGATGTGTATGATATGGATATTAGAGAAACGGAAGATTATAACTGATGGTAAACGTATTTAACAATTCACATTTACTTACCTTAACATTGTTTAAGTAAGTAGCCACTGCGAACGTTCTAGTGACTTGATTACTTAGGAGAACGAACAAAACAAACGTATTGAATAATTAACAGAGATCAATTATTATACGCGTGTTTATTGACCCAAATCATCATTACTTTTATATAGGCTATCTACTATCTACGGTATACTATATTATTATACTACATATATATCTAACAAACAAACGAACAAACAAACAATAATGTCTACACGAACACCAACACCAACAGCAGCTGCAACAACAAATTCTAATACCACCAACGCCAGTAGTCATAATAAAGAATTACAACGACAATTAGAAATTATGAATTTACAAAAATTACGATCAACATTACAAGCAATTAAACAATCAACTGATCAAATATATAATGATGTTAAAACAGTTTATAAAGTAAATAATCAACATCTCTTACAACAAACTAAACAATTAGAACAATCTTTAATAGATAATATATAACCACACCTATAACTTATACCTTATTTATATACAACGTAGGTATATATCTATGATGATGACTATTATTTTGATCTTTCTCTATATCAACAATATCAATTTTATATTCCTTGCCAATGATTGATAAATCATCTTTATGAGATGAAATCAATTTACTTAATTCTCCAATCACATCTTCAAAGTCCTTAATAGAATTCAAATACCTCTCATTCCATTCTATAACCTTCGAACCATCAATAAATAACCCATGATTCTCATTAATATATCTCAAAACCTCTTCAAATCCCTCTTTAGATTCCTTTAATGAGTTCTTCACCCCAGCTAACAACTCTAAACATTTAAACAACGTCGCACGATTGGTTCCCTCAATTTTACAAACATTGATAACCATACTATTATATTGATTAAATGCTGGGAAATTCGGTACACCAATTGATGACCAAGGTTTTAATCTCAAATAATATAAATCTTCCATTGAGGTTAAACTATTTCCTGGGCCTTTTGTAAAATCCATTAGACCCAATTTGGCCAATGTTGCCAAAAGGTTCATTTGGGCCCCGAGTAAAAGTTGAAGGGAAGTGTATGATGGGATTAAATATTGGGTATTATATTCCAAGGTGGTTTTCAATTGGGGTAAAATTACTTCATGATTATATTTATTAACCTGTCTTAATTGATCCTTCTTAATCCCAGTCTTTAATTTCTTAATCCTTTTCGGAATAACATTTTCCAAATAGTCAATCTTTCCTAATAAGATCTGACTAATCCTATGCAGTAAATGATCCAATATATTTTGAATTAAATAGGACCCATACCAACATATCAAATACATTTCAAATTTCTTATATAAACATAATTCAAATCCATTCAATAATAACTCTAACATCATTTTTATCTTTGTATAATAGATATATGAAGTAATAGTAATCCCCACCTCTCCCTTTTTTAATTCGTCCCCAATTCCATATTCTTGATATAATGTAATCTCAAGTGATTCCCAAGTGACTTGTAATCCATCCCAGAGTATTAATCCTTTCGATAACATTTGTTGCATTCGACACGGATTAGCTCCATAAATGCTTAAATTATGATATATCCCCAGTTCTAAATCCTGAATTGCATTCCCAAATCTAGTCATTACCTCCTGCCTCGTATTCTCTTTTAATTGAGATAATTGAGGTTCTAAATTACTCAATATAAGACTATTCTTCCCCACAAGATTCTCAACCAATTCAATACAGAGATCAGATAAGTACACCTCGACAGAACCAAAGATTGACCTATCATCCCGAATGAAAAACGCTTGGAATACACCTCGGACAAATACCGAGAAATTATCCAGACAATGCTTGATATTTCTATCCAAAAAATCCTCAAATTGATACATATTCCCAATTCCGCCTGCTTGTTCAATAAACGTCTTTATGTCGCTAAAGATTCCTTTGAGGTGGGTGATAGTCGTGGGGAAGGGAGTATGTGGGAGTATGAGGGGGATGTTTTTATTTTCCATATCCACTTGAATAAATCTCGAAAATGCCCCAGGGGGGATTTGTTCATCATTAAATCTTGCAGAATATGATTCTAATGTTTCGAGATGAATCATTGCTTCAGTGTAGACACTTACATCAACCATAGAATTGAACGAAGATTGGATTTGTTGCTGTTGAAGGAATTGGATCAGGGTGCCTGCGATTGATGATTCAATCTTCAAGAATGAGATTATAACTTTGAGTTGTGTAATCAAAACCTCTGATTGGTTGATTTCTTCAGTATTAATAATGATCCATTCAATCACATCATTAATCTCATCTATCAAGAATTGTGGACTAACTGAATCCAAAAAATTAAGTGACATTTTCCTAGTTGTTATATCCTCCTCCTCGTATAAAAAAGTCTTTGAAATCTGCAACACATATCCTATAAACCTACACAACCCCATCACAAACACTTTTAACACCTTATGCACCAACAAATATTCCACCAGTTCACGATCATATTCTTGTTGTGATTCGAATCGGGGTTGATAGAATGAACATTGGACAAATATAGATGTCTTCTTCACCAAATAATTTTCTAAGAGGGTTTGGACATATCTACAACTCAATACAGTCACAGGTAAACTCTCATTCATGAACCAACCAACCAAATTCCTCAATAACTTCATTTGAACACTCGCTATCACTTCACTGGATTGTGGAGCAGCGGTATCAAATTCATATTCATGGTTAGGAAGGGTGAGCAATCCAGTATCAAGACGGGGGTTTAGGACTTCTAATGCGCGAGTTCCTTCCAAGAGTTCGAATTGGGCTGCTTTGACGACTTGATTATTCGTGATTTGGATGAGGGAGGCGAAGAGGTCTTGGGTTATGTCGATCATGTCTGGATCTGGGGTGTCTTCAGCAATTTTCAATGGATCTTTGGGATTAGTTAGTATGAGATTTTGTTTTTGGTATTTTTATGTGTGTGAATACGAACCCAATGATAACATGTAGCCTTGGTGGTTTATGGTTGGGTGGGTTGGCTAAGAGTGAATTGACCTAATGTGTCAATAGAGAGAGGAGGGTTCTAATGACAATTGGTGGTTCAACTTAGAGATCGATCGATTGACGGAGTGCATAGTAATTAACAAGTGAAAAAAAAATCCATTGTGCGTGTACTAACCAAACTCAGTTCATAGTCAATCAATCAACGTATTACTCCTTAATTCCATTTACGATGAACCTAACTTTCGAAATTGAAGAAGAAGTTAAGCAGATTGTGGAATTCTTGGTAGTAGCTTGGGGAGTAGATACATAGGGTGGACATATAATGTTAGTGTCATCGGCGAATGCTTGGTATTGCATTTGAATTGTCTGGAATAGGTTTAGTTGATTTCGGTATATGGAAATATGTACTCAAGGCAAAAACGGAAGAGGACCGGGCTAAAAGATAGCCCCCGTAGCGGATTCCGGCTAGCACGACCGATAGAGAAGAACCTCCTGGGATCTTACATCCCCCTCCGCTGTCTTGTACCTTCTTTGCAACTATTGGTGTTAGAGTTTATGAAAGCTTTTGATGGCATAATCATATGTACATCGACTACCCCACAAAATTAACATAGGACCAAATATACAACAACACCTTATTTTGGACACTCTGACCCAATTTGATGGATCACCTTCCATTAATAATTTCCAGTTACCGACATTCACGGTTCTAATTTGCATGTTACTGGGCACATATTTTACCCCGTAGTTTTCAATGTATGTCCTGAACTATTTTTACATGGGATAGTTCTGGCTGCTCAAGGATTCCGACTTCAGTTAAAACTCACTTCAAACCATTCACAAACAATATCAAGCATTTGCTGATGATGTTTACATTTATATGTCTATCTTGTCCTATCAACAACAGATTCTAGGTTCAATTTGAAATTTCAGCGAACAGCCAAATTAGTAACGAATATACCATTTATTACTACTCGGAACTTCCCCCCTTTCAAATGCACTTCCCTATAAGCAAGATTCCATTCATGATCCAGGTTTGAACTATTTTTGATTTTTTCATTTCAAAGAGTCTAGTATGTCAATGGCCCATCGCTTTATTCAACAACTGTAATCAATACCTACATCTACGTCAAGATCTACTACCGATAATTATACAATCTCAATCCTTCCGATTTGATCACCTCTTCCAACAGCAACTTGACCACAAATTTTATGGTATTGCATGATAGGCACTCACCATTCGTCGCAAACTTGGAGGATAGGGGTTACTGGATTTAGACACCTAATTGAAAGGTCGTGGGTCTAGCCTAATCCTTAAAATATTAACCGCGCAGTCTCCATATGCCACAACCATCTGTCGGGGTTCAAATTCAAAACAGCAGTTTTCGATTTATTTACTTCACCAAGATATTCAAAATCCTCTTAAGTTGATCGAACAACAGTTGTTGAAACTATAGTCCCCATTTATGAAGTCATCCTTGGAAGGCAAGTTCCCTGCTCCCACCTTCGGTGAACAATCCATTCCACAAGCAGCTTACTCTTAGTGACACCCTACAATTCAAGCTAATATCACCTATGCTACGGATGCACATTTTGGAGATCTACTAATGCATCGTGCTCCTATTGCTGATCTCATCAATTTATTCATTTGTGGGTTCGATTGGAAACCAATTAATACCATTAAAGTTCTAATCAAACGATCCTTCGAAATCATCATATCGAATCAAGCAAAGAATCAGTTGTCAATTGTGCCTCACTTCTGGGAACGCTGTTGGCGATGCCAAAAGAAATTAACGGTCGTATTTTCGGGTGAGTTGGGAAGCATTTTTTTTATCATTAGGGATAAAACTAAAAGAAGTATACACGACTATATAGGAAAACCTGATTCATCGAAGGTAAGCATTCATAAACCAAAATAAGCCAATTTAATAGGAGCTAACAGCGGTAGGATAACTGAAGGTGTTTGTACCTGAACTGAGCAGGGACACAAATGTGATTAAACGGTCCAGGAATAACGGGCCAGTTGAGAGTCAGTCAAAATACTGAGCCGCTCCGAGTAGTATTGTCGCGGATACCAAATCCTGGTAACGAGGTGGAAGAAGCGATCGTAGAATGTATACGTACCATCGGGTAGGTGTGCTTGACCAATAATATTACATAATTAAAGTGGTAGAAAAGAGCGTTGTCGCCATAAGACTTGTGTGATTGGACAATCTTGATATATGTGAAGGAGTCCGGGTTAATGAATCGCAGGGTTTAAACATAGTAAGCAATATGGCAGGTGCTTATTGGGGTAGGCGGGTGTGAAATTAGTGGTGACACAACGTCCGAGATGCGATCTATGGCCAAGGTGGATGCGATGGATTTCTTCTAATTTACCGGGAAATCAGACCTTTAATTTCTTTTGGCGGCGCCAATATCGTTCCCATTGCTCAGAGGTGAGTCCAAATTGATGAGTGATACTTTGGCTAGATTCGATATGATGATTGCGAAGAATCATTTCGGTGGAATTGGACGAAAAGGAGGTGGAATCAATGGGTTTGTAACACAAATAAAAAAATTAATGATATCAGCGGAGGGAGCACGGTGTAATAGGTCTGTAAAATGCTCTTCCGTAGCATAGGTGATATTAGCGTGAATTGTGGGGTGGTTGCCAAGAGTAAGCCCGAACCAAGCTTGAAGAAAGTGTTGAAAATAGCCAGAAAAAGCATCCGGGGCGTTGCAGAGAATCACCCTTCCAAGGAGGACTTCATGCCAGGGGACTATAATCGCGTAATTTGATATAATGTTTCTCATATTTAAAAATAAAAATGGTGTTTCAATCTGGTATACATTTTGTTAACCCCTGGATGACCAGAATAATCATTGGAATGATAATCATGGAGAAGTTGATGAATACTGCCTTCTGGAATAACAATTCTTTGATCTTTGTATAAAGTACCATTATTAACAGTGTATGCTGGATGTTGACTAATGTTATGGAAAATTGGGCCAATCTTGGGATCATCCTCATAATTTGGTTTGAATGCTGTTTTGGTAGTTATTGACATTTTATCCAGTCGGATTCATTTATATCCAACATATGAAGATAACGCATCTACTTTGGTTTCATATTTTTATCCGTTACATGGTATTCCTTCGACTATTGTTTCAGATCAAGGTCCAACATTTACAAGTCAGATTTTCCAAGCATTTTTGTCACAGTTGCATGTCGATCATTTTCAAGCTGTTGCTGGCCACCATCAATCGAACGGGAAGGTGGAACGGTATATCAGATCTTTACAAGAATTTTTGAGATTGTACATCCATGAGAATAGAATTAGTATCTGATGTTTCCAGCGACTGAATTTACTAGCAATGTTGCACCTTCTTTATCACTTATCGGTTTAGCTCCATTTGAGGTTGATCTTGGTTGTATTTCATCCAGTCCACAGTCTCTTTACTACAATACTGATGCAGCTGAATCGATTAGAAATCAATGTAGCATTACTAAAGAATTAGAAAGGTTAACACATACAGCTACTGTTGCATTTGAAGAAGCTAGAAGAAAATATAAGATCCAATTCGATGTTCATACAAGGGATTTAGAGATTAATATTGGTGATCAGGTTTTAATCAATTTAAAATATTTACCTACCATCCCTGACGTTCAATCTAGAGAGTTAGCTCCATCACTTCGTGAGAAATTTATTGACCCTTATGAGGTTACAAGAAAACTTTCAAAAGTTAACTATGAGCTTGCACTTCCACCATCTTCAAAGCGAATTAGTTCAGTATTTCATATTTCTCAATTGAGGTTTCTTAAATCACTTCCAGAGGATGTTTATAAGGCTCTTCCAACTCCACCACAGGTGTTTAGACAGTATAAAGATGGCGATATTGAAACGGAAATTGTTGATATTGTTGGTCACAAGAAGAAAGGAAAAGGATATTCATTCGATGCTAAGTTTATAGATAATAGTGTTGAACCTTCTCCTTTCCAATAACAAACAGCACCAAAAACTAACCTCTATCCTTCAAGTATTAGCAAGAATAACAAGCCAGTAGGCCCATTAGAGGGGAAGAACAATCAAAAGAAAAAGATCCCTAAACACTTCCAAAACAATGGACAACTCGATTAGATTGTTTTACTCCTTTTCTTTTGGCTATTGTTTATGCTCTTATCTCTTCATCTATCTATACTCCTATTTCAAGTTAAATGAGGCATTTTGAAACCCTTTTTTAGATCACTCGCATGGTGCACCTTGCTTCGTATTCTATAATAGAATAAAGAAAGTGTGGGGCATGGTCTACTACTTCGTTTACTTGAAATTGAGGAGTCATTTGTTTTGACTTTTGCAACAGCCTTATTGTTTTCTTGCATTCTTTGAGTTGAGAGGGGGGAAAGAACACAATTGTCTTGTTGGTTGCAAATAAAATTTGCTCATTTTTCCTAAAAATTGTGAATCAACTAATTAACTAACAAGGTATCCAAATAAGAAACAATTGAATTATATTTACAGTATTGTTATTTATATGTAATGAACCATGTTCCATCTAGAGTATACTAAGGTCAACATGACACCAAATCAAAACTGGGGGTGGACTGACGGGAGTCCAATTCCTTTACGGCTGTGTTATTAGATTATCAGCTGAAAAAGAAAAGCGTTTGGAACAATGGCTAAACACCGCGGACATAAAAATCCTTTTCTTTTTATTTTCCTAGTTTCTTTTTTATTGATTGATTGATAGATAGATAGATTGATTGATTGATAGATTACGTTTGATCCGTGAAGACCGTTATATTTCAAGACTTCACAGGAGATAGCAAAAATGACTCAGGAATCCATGAGATTTCGACCGAAATACACTCGGGAATTGATTTCTTCAAAGGCCGGGGATATAGAAAGGGAGAGAGGGGGAGAGGGGCAAAAGATATACTAACCCATAAGCTTTTTCACCTCAAATACTGTATGTAAATGGGTCATACTTATCTTCAATTGCAAATCAGTAGTAGAGAATAATTTCAGTATAGTTGTTGATCTCGGTTAGAATCACACTAGGCATACAAAGAGCAAATTTATAGCCTACACATAGCCTACACATATTGTGCAGAATTGTGAACAGAGTCAATCAGTACGTCATCTAATCCATCCACTGCCTTTCCTTTCTCTATTTAGTTTGAGCATGAAGTATAACGTGGTGGGGTTTTATTGGTGATTGTTGAATAAAGTAAAACAGTATGAAGATGACCCTCTCATCCATCCAAATTAGGAAAAACAATGGAGACATTTGTTATTTCCGAAGTCCGATTTTTTTATTTTTATTCAACATTTTATTTTTTTAATTTTTGCTTCTGTCCCCCCCACCTTTCTCAAATGTCGTTTTTTTGTCTTCTGAGAATAGTTGGGAAAACTTGAAAGAGAGACATGGTCGTACTTATTGGTTTAATTTTTGTGCATGTGAAGCTGATACAGTACATATCTATAATTGAGCACACTCTATTGCGATGATAAACTAACCAAAGTAGAATAAACAAACAAAGAATAATAGGCTGTTTTTCTTATTTATAATTCTATTTCATTCCATTGAAATGAGATTACGTAGTTTCGGAATTTTTTAAACAACAGAATTATATATGCTGGTCGTGTAACCTATCCCATATTATTCGCAAAGATTCTGACTATTCTAAATGTCGTCTTTTTGTTAATACGTTTTTCCCATTGTTCTAAAATTTAAATTCTAAAATAAAAAAAAAGACCTGTTCAAAAATAAAACGCAGTGATTACTAATTAAATATAAAAGGGAATAAAGAGTACGGCTTTTTCTTATTTTCAATTCTTCATTACTATTTCTTAATCCATAAATTTAAAAAGACCCTTCTTAACCAAAATTAGGCATAAATCGATACATCACCAAGTAATCCAACCAACCCAACAAGTTTAACCAACACAGCTACCCAACAAAAAAAAACCCAGATTAAGTATTAACTCTTTAAGTTAACCAAAGAAGAGAACGAAAAAGGAGGGGATTCATTGATTGAATTGCCATTGTAATTTATTGTAACTATCAACAACTTTACCTAAAACACATTAATCACCCATCTTATCATAAGAAACTACTACAAACAACATAGATTCCACTGATTTATTAAAAACAAGTAAGAAAGTAAGTAAAAACCAAATATACATAACGATGATTACAGATACAAAGAGAAACATTCTGGAAGTTCTTCTTCCACAAGAAGGAGATGACGTTGATGGATTTAATTCATTTGATAATCATGAAGATAAAAAGGCCAATCATTCAAAACCAGGTAGAAAACCAATTGAAACAGAACCAAAATCCAAAAGAACAGCACAAAATAGAGCTGCTCAACGAGCTTATCGTGAACGTAAAGAACGTAAGATGAAAGATTTAGAAGATAAAGTTAAATCATTAGAAGACGCAAATATTAAAGCTATCACTGAAACTGATTTCTTAAAGGCACAAGTTGATGTTTTAAAAAGTGAATTGGCAAGATATCGTGGTCATTCAGATTTTTCGGACTTAAAATTACCTACTAAAGTTGGTCCATTATCCTCACATCCACCACAGAGTCGTACTCAAAACAACACATATGATAACAATCTCGACAATACCCCCGTTTCAATATCTTCAAATAGTTCGATATCAGAAGGTGTAAGTGGCCGTAGTAAATCTACAAATATGACAAATTCAACAACATCCAACAGTTTTTCATTTGAATTCCCATGGTCAAAGAATAATCTCCAATCATTAAAACTCCAACAACAGCAACAGCAACAACAACAACAACAACAACTACCACAACTACAGGAGCAAGTGCCAGATTTAGTACTGGGTTCATCATCCTCCACATCACCCTTGAATGATAATCTATTAGTCTCACCTGAATCATCAGTCTCTTCATCAAATTATATTCCAAATGGATCTCACAATCTAGATTTCACAGCTGCTAATACTGGAGGAATTGGAATGTTTGATGAACAAGTTGAAAACTTTTGTGCTAAACTTGGTGAAGCATGTGGAACAAGAGAATGCCCAGTACCTAAATGTAAACAACCTCCTCAATCCCAACGAAATAGTGTCAATAATAGATCAACAAGTTCAAGTTCGATTATGCATAGATATAATTCCCCATTCTCCAATTTGATGACCCCAAACACAACCAATATCGACTATACCAACGATCCATTCTTCATGTCCGCCACCACCACCACTAATACCAAACCAGATTCGTCAAGACATCTACTGTTAGATGATGATAAATCAGATCCATTATCTTTCTTGAATGATAATAATTTCGACGTTTCTTTGGCATTTGGAGAAGATCAATCACCAACTAAGGATGGAGGAGAATTTGATCCAATTGCCCTCTTGACAACAGAAGAATCTATTTATGATACGACTAAAGATGTGACGAGTGCGGCTCCCGTGAATGTCAATTTTAATTTTAATGATTTCTTAAAGAGTTCATTACCTGATTCTGCTACATCTACCACAACTAAGAATTATACTACTGATGGAAAGATACTAAGAAACGAACTGGACGAAGATGAAAATGAAGTTGTACCGGCCCCAGCTGAGACCATTGAGTGTAGTGAGATTTGGGATCGTATAACTGCCCATCCAAAATATACCGAAATTGATATTGATGGATTATGTAATGAATTGAAATCAAAAGCAAAATGTTCTGAAAAGGGTGTAGTTATAAATTCGACGGATGTTAATCAATTATTGGAACAGAGTGCTCTTATGTTTAAGCGATAAGGTGAAGAATGTGTATGTGTGTTTTTTATTTAAGTATGAGTTTTATTTTATGTGTATATATTATTATTGTATTGTTATTTTAATTAGTAACTATCCCCCATATATGAGAAATGAGAAAAATATATAAATAAATTAATTAATTGTTTGGTTTTAGTCAGTCACACTTATATCATCGTAGTCGACATTATATTCTTCATCTAATAAATCATCAATCTCTTGCAATTCTTGTTCAAGCAATTTTCTCCTCGTAGTGGTTGATGAATTCTTCTTCTTCGAAGCTAAGATCTCTTGTTCTACGAGTACTGATAACTCACCATCATCACTATCATCATCCTGATTCACTTGTTGAATTGATTGGGTAGATTTCGTCGATTTCGGTTTCTTTGAAGGTAATATTCCAGCCATATATGCAGATTCTTCTCTGTGTTGTTGAGAAATCTTAGAAATATTATCATTCGCCTTTTTAACATTTCGCTCTGACGCCCCACCGAATTCTTCATTCAATATCACAGAAAGATCATCCTCATCTTCCGACTCTGCTTTCTCCACCAACGTTCTTGTAGATCTTGGTCTCGATTTCGAATAAACTCTTGGTTTTGTGGTTGTGATGACTTCCAGTTCCTCTTCTTCTTCACTCTCTGACGATGACGCTTGGAATATCTTCTTATTCTTTCCCGCAACTTTCCTTGGCTGTCGTTCACGCAAGATAACTGAAGAATCAAAATCTTTGTCTGAGATATCTTCAACCCCTTGTTCTTCTTCCGGTTTATCGGATCCTTCTTCCATATCTTGAACACTATAATACTGAGAACCATCACCCTCATCTGAATCTTCTTCCTTCTCGTCGGCCTTGGTCAGAATGAGTTTTTTCGTACTTATGATAGATATCTCATCATCATCAGAGCTTTCTTCGTTGACAATGGAAGTACTTGTAGCTCCAACGCCATCTTTCGACTCATTTTCATTCTTCACAACAACTTTTGGAGGATTTACAACAGTCTCATCATCATTATCATCATCATCATCATCATCATCAATTTCGATAATTTCAACATCCATTCCACCATCGGATTCTTGTCCAGTTTCTGAAGTGACGGTTATGACACTCCCAGCGGCATTTAATCCTTCCGTCTTGATGCCTGTTGTGGTGGTGGGTTTCTTTTGTTTGGATTTCATTATATCGGATAAATCAATATCATAATCCGATTCTTCGTCATCACTATCAGAATCACTACCATCTTTATTCTCTTCGTGTCTCTCCTCCTCCACAACAACCTTCTCCTCCTCTCTCATGTCGTCCTTATCATCTTTCTTCTCCTCAACAACTCTCTCCAACTCATCATCCATCTCCCTCAAATCAAACAACCCATCACCACCGTCACCTCCACCCTGAGCTTCAACCACTAACCGATATTTCTCCTTCACATCCACCTCAAAAGCATCAAAAACCCGCTGACACCCCCTCATATTCCAATCCTGGCCCAACTTCAGCTCATCCAAATATTTCCTCGCCGTATCTAATATCCAAACCAACTTGCTCAAATACTCCACCGGGACCAGAGGGGAAATATACACCTTATTCAAATTTATCAAAATGCTTCTCTTGACCGCGCGGGGCGTTTCCTCAACCAAGACTTCTAATAGCGTAATGGCCTGTAATGTGTGTGATATGGATTGATTCATGTCTTGTTGTGATATATTCACGAGATTGGTTGGGTCACACCATGATATAAGTTGTGAAATCACCTTGGTTGGTGTTATGCTTGTTTCTTGGGATGAAAGGATGTCGGGATCGGTGAATAATCGACATATTACGTCTCCTGTTACTTTTGCTAGACGAGTTTGATGGGTTGTGCGGGAGAAGGCATATACTGGGATACAAAATGTTAGGATTTGATGAAGTTCATGGTTTTGGGTGGCTGCGGGGTGGAAATAGATTAAGATCAACGCTTCAAATAATTGATTCTCAGTTTCATGATCATCTTCCTCTTCTTGTTGTTGTTCGCCGGATTCATTTGTTGTTGTACGACGTTGGGAATCAAACGTATCGGCAAGGAATAACTTACACAACCCTTCTGCAATCACACATTGTAATTGTGGCATCCGAGATCCAGTTAATAATTTATAAAATAATCGAGCATAAGATACCATTACATTATCTTCAATGATTGAACTTCCATAAACGGCCAAAATATCCATTACGGCCTTCATACCAATAACTCTAACTTCTTCGCATGAATTTCTCATCAAATAATAAAAAGTCCCCATAGAATCACCAGCTAAATTCCGATCAATAAGTGAAAATAATCCTAAACAACGTAATCCTTGAAGATATAAAGTTGCCTTGTCGTCACAACCAATGGCATAATTCACAAGTCCGAAATAAATCGATGCGAGGGAGATGTGGCTTTTGAGTGGTTCCTTGATAAGTTCTAATAAATGTTGAGTCATGATTAAGCATCGTACAACCACATGATCAGGTGGGGCTTTGGGTTCAATCTTACGTTTTTTACGGGATGTTTGTTTCTTCCCATTTCCTTTCTGAGATCCTTCACCTCCACTATATTCTCCTTCTGGTGGTACACTTCCTTCTTCGTCTGAATCCTCTTCCTCTTCAGAACTAGTTGACTGCTGAAACATATCTCCCTCCTCATCTTCAACATCATAAGAATCTCTAATATCAGTGATAATTTCCGTCGCCATAGCAATAAAATCTTTCACATTATTAGAAACTGATTTCAACACTTTAAACCCAATAGATAACATATCTTGAGGTAAATTCTGCAGAGTCAATGCATTTCTAATTACATGTAACATTTTCCTACCTCCAAATTCATCAAAATCATATGATTCGGCAATTAGGAGTAATTGCATAATTATAAATTCGAGTCGTTTTAATTCTTCCGAGAATGGGATATAATCATCTATATGTTTTTGATAAAATTCTGTGGATTTATCTATTCTGGTTTGGGCAATTGTTTGTTGTTTTTGTACGGCGTATTCGAATTTATCTTTATATTGTTCGATTTTATTTATGATTTCTTGCTTTTCCGATTCGAGGGATTGAATACTTTGTTGAATTTGTTCTAAACTGGCTGATAATTCATCTTTATCCATATCGGCAATTTCTTCAACTACTCGTTTACTGATTTCGTCAGTTGCTAATGCTTCTATCTTGCCTCGAGGTGCTCTTATTCTTCTTTCAATAACTGTTTGTGCAATTGTTAAATCATCGATTTTGTTGGTCATGGTGTTTATTTTTCTATTTGCATCTTCAGCTTCTAAATTTAATCTAACAAGTTGATTATCAAGTTTAAATGATTCATTATTTAATTTTTCCAATTCCAATTCATGATCTTCATTTATTTTAACAAGATCTTCATCTTCTAGTAATGTACGAGTACGTACTTCGAAATATTTTTCTAAAGTTTCAGCTAACGTTAATGGATCTGGGAATATTGAATCAATTGCATTTTGCATATTTGATTCATTAAGATATGAATAAAAAGTTCGAAGTAAAAAAGCTCTTTCAACAGTTAATGATTTCCAATATGATGAATCAAAATTAAATTCTGATAATTTATCATTTTTAATTTTAAAAAATATCATCATTGCCTTTTCAGCAATTTCACTTTCAGTTACATTTAATTCTTCAATAAAATCATAAATATCTTCATTTACTAATTCAAACCAATATCCAGTAAACATCTTTATAGCGGCTTGTTGAACACTATCATCACGATCTTGAAGTCCCCATTTTAATAATAAATCTCGATATTTGAATGGAATATTTTTAGATCCACCTAATTCTCTCGATATTCTAGAATAAACCAATCTTCTATTAATTGCATTTATATCACGAGCACGTTCAATCACGTATGGTAAATTTTCTTGAGTTTTAGTTAAATTAATCAAAGCAGCCCTTCTAACTTCTGCACTATCATCATTCTTTAAACAATTTAAAATCACTTTTTCAAAACTTTCACCATCCAAGAATTCAGTCTCATGAGAAAATGTTTGGAAATGAGCAATTGCCACTACGGCATGAAGACGGACATATGGTTCTTTATCATTTATACGTTGATTCATGGCTGCTCTTAGGGATTTAAATATTTCTGGATCCATTTCTCCAATATAACAAACTAAGGAACCTAATAATTGTACTACTCTATAACGAACATTCTTATCTTTGGCATCAATACCTCGAAGAAGATGATTTATGAGATAATTAGTGAATTGAACCGTATGTGAAATTGTCTCTTCTTCTTCTTCTTCCTCATCCTCATCTTCGTCTTTCTCTTCTTCTATATCACTTAGACCTTCAGCAGCTGCTGCTTGTTCTTTCTGTTGTTGTTTTTCATATTCATCTTTATTCAAACTTTTGACAAATGAAGAACAAAATTTCGATATTCTTTCAGCTGATTGTTCACCCTTTTTCAATGGAAGGATTCTATTAATACATTTAGTGAAATACATAGCGAAATATTCTTCCCTTTGTAATTCAATGGATTTGTTAAAGATATTCTTTAAGACAAGAACCAATTTTCTATGACCTGATATATTCATTTGAGCATCTTGAAATACTTGGAAAACAGCATGTTTAATTTGATCAACTGATTGGAATTCATCGATGGATGCAAGTGATGCCTTTAATGATCCGTTCATTATTAAATTCTATCAATCTTTCCTTCTATTCCTATAGAGAAAGAGATGGTTGTATTCAGATCAATGTATGGAGAGAGTGAGATCAGCTCTGGTTGTTTTGCAACGCGCGTTTCCTTTAGTACGGGTCGTGTAAACGTTACCAGAAATTAAGTAAACAAAAAAAAAAAAGGTTTTTGTTGTTGCCAAATTTTTATTCACTTTAATAATAATTGTGTGTCACTTTTCAAGAATTTAATCCTATTCATAATTACACAAAACTAGTTGGATCGATAATTAAAAAGAAATGAGCGGTACGGGAATCGAACCCGTGACACCTGCTTGGAAGGCAGATATGTTAACCACTACACCAACCGCCCGCTGATTTCTGACTTTTAAAAATTCCACCTCAGCATATTATGACAGATTTACGTCAAATCTCTTCTCTTCTCTTAGCGTGGTTTATTCTAAAGTTTCGCCTTAGGTTCCTTTGTTTCCATATTTTCCCATGCGTATCTATTCCTATATACATCTCACTTTTAACTATAAATTACATGTGCAATACAGAATTAATTTTCCCATTTAGAAGACATTCTCAACAATGAGTGCGGAGGCCGCCGATGACGGCTGCCCTTATAACTTGTGAATCTACAATGTTACCACAAGGTTGATGTCTCTTCTAATCAAGCCATTATATTCTCCTATACAATAAATAAAAGAAGTATCATATCAAACTATATACAACTCGTTATTTTTATTATTATTATATCTCATTAAAAGTATCTTATAAGGTTTGAGCAATGTGGAAATCTTTACCTGGATAGACAGCCCTATCACCCAATTCTTCTTCAATTCTTAAGATTTGGTTCAACTTGGCCAATCTTTCCGATCTGGCTGGAGCACCAGTCTTCATTTGACCAGTTCTTAAACCAACAGATAAGTCAGCAATAAATGTATCTTCAGTTTCACCAGATCTATGGGAAACCATAACACCCCAATCAGCAGCATAAGATAGGTTAGCAGCTTGGATGGATTCGGTTAAGGTACCAATTTGGTTAACCTTTAATAACAAGGTGTTACAAGCCTTCTTTTCAATGGCAGTCTTGATTCTGATTGGGTTAGTGACGGTTAAATCATCACCAATAATTTGGACCTTGTCACCAACTCTGGCGTAGAACTTAACCCAAGATTCCCAATCATCTTCAGCAAAGGGATCTTCAAGAGAAACAATTGGGTATTGTTCAAGTAATGCTTCGTATAACGCACCTAATTCTTCACCAGTTAACCACTTTGAAGCATCGGATTCTGGGTTCTTGAAGTCTAAATCGTACTTCCCATCCTTGAAGAATTCAGAAGGAGCGGGATCTAAAGCGATACTAACTTGACCAGTGTAACCAGCAGCTTCAATGGCATCAGTAATCAAGTCCAAGGCTTCCTTTGGAGAACCGATATTTGGAGCAACACCACCTTCATCTCCAACGTTACCTGCTGATTGACCATACTTCTTCTTGGTGATAGACTTCAAGTTATGGTAAACTTCAGAACCAATTCTTAAACCTTCCGAGAAAGTAGAAGCACCAGTTGGGACAATCATGAATTCTTGGAAGGCTAAACCACCACCAGCATGGGAACCACCGTTCAAGACATTTAGGAATGGAACTGGTAAGACAAACTTATCAGAAGACTTCTTCTTCTTATTCTTCTTACCGGATAAATCAGCCAAATGTTGGTATAATGGAACATTCTTTTCAGCAGCACCAGCTTTGGCAGCAGCCAAAGAGACACCTAAGATAGCATTCGCACCCAACTTGGATTTGTTTGGGGTACCATCTAAGTCCAATAAGAATTCATCAACCTTGGATTGGTCAGATACATCAATGTTGGTGGCAGCACCAACTAATGCTGGAGCAATGATTTCGTTAACATTGGCAACAGCCTTGACAACTCCCTTACCTAACCATTTAGATTTGTCACCGTCTCTTAATTCTAAAGCTTCATGGATACCGGTAGATGCGCCAGATGGAACAATTGATCTGAATAAACCCTTGTCGGTGTGTAAGTCAACTTCAACTGTTGGGTTACCTCTGGAGTCGTAAACGTATCTTGCAAAAACTTTCGTGATAGCCATTTGTAGATTTAATTATTAAGAGAAGTCAATTGAGTCAAGAATTGATCTCTCTACAGAAGAAAGGAAAAAGACAAGAAGAAGAAGAAGAAGAACAAAAAGGGAAAAGTTAATAATAAAGGATTGAAATTATTTCCATTAAGGGGGGGGGATTATATTATCCAGTTGCTTTTATATAAAATTTGAAATTCTTCCAATTGAGCGTTAAATTCGGTTCAAGTGGAGGAGGAGGAGTTGAGCAAGAAACAATAAAGTGGCTTTAACAACCTACCCTCCTCACTTGAACCACATACAAAATCACTTTATGAAAAAAAAAACGGTTCGCCAGTGTCATCCTGGGTTCGACTCCCTCCAACCGATTGTCGTTACATGATTTTGAACGTATTCTGCCAGATTGATGACAACGTATCTGAAACAACATCTAAATTATATCAATGAGGTGATAAATTTGTAGGATCAATGATACCTTGATATAATTAAAGGTTCGTAAATATAGTTTCTAATGATATTCATAAAAGTCATCTAGCGTATGTGTGTGTATTTAATATTTGTTCAAACTGGATGATCATTTCGAGAGATATTTCAGTAATATTCGTTGATTCTCAATGTATCTTATTGTCATTTGACTCCAATTGTTTAAATTGCATGATGTAATACTTTAGAAGACTATGTTCTCGAAATTAGGACTTCAACGTGGTATCCAAAGAGTGTTCGTATGGACGCCCACTAATTCTTGTTAAATTTTTGCTTCTTAATTGGTAAAATAATTCAAAGTAAATGTATGAACCAATGAATGAGTTTCCATTATTGGGGGGTTTATCTGATGAAATTCCTAATTGACAACATTATACGAGTGTACTTGCATGAATAAGTAAGTAAGTAAGTCAGTCTAGATCTAGATCTTCTTTGGCTGCAATAACTCCAATGTCATTGTCACTATTTCTTGATACTACGGCCGGAGTAAACTGGGGGATATCGATGAATATCCGAACTAAAATACAAGACACAAAGCTCTTGATTTATTTATACATACATTTGGTTGTATTTACTTCCATCAATTACTCCAACTTTTCATTGTATTTATATAAATAAATGTAAATTTAGCTTAATTATATATAAACGATCTAATCTATAAATTATAAGAGAAGAAACGATCGTATAAAAGTTTAATTAACTACGTCATTCATTGATTAATAGATTGACAGGTAGAACATATGTTAGTGCATGTGATAATACATACAATAGATGTAGGTTTCTTCTATACGATAAGTTGCAAATACAACACAAAGTGAAGTATATATATATATATATACGAAGAGACATTTATCTCCTCCTAAACGACGACGACGACGACAACAACGACAACGACAACGACATTTTGTAAGTTAAACGATGAACGTTTTATACGAGATGCGTTAAATTTATTTTTAATTTATTTTTCATTTTTAATACGCGGAATAAATTTTCAACCACTTTGAAACATTGACACCTATTTGTCATTTCCCTATATAAACTCACACACTCTCTCTCTCTTATTTCTTTCTTTTTCCTTCTTCGTTCTTTTTCTTCTTCTTCTAACAAAAAACAACTTTTTTTTTATTTGATTCAACTCCCCCCCCAACAGTAAGTTCCCCATACATATTTCAACATACAAATGTCACCAATTCAATTAGCAGAAAAGAATCATGAAAGAGATCAAAAATTCACCAAAGCAATGCATGGTGATTCATACCAAAAAACTGGTTTATCAGCCTTAATGGCTAAATCAAAAGATGCCGCTTCTGTTGCTGCTGATGGTTATTTCAAACATTGGGATGGTGGTGTTACTCAAGAAGATGAATCTAAAAGATTGGGTGATTATTCTCAATTAACTCATCATTATTATAATTTAGTCACTGATTTCTATGAATATGGTTGGGGTTCCTCTTTCCATTTCTCAAGATATTATAAAGGTGAAGCCTTTAGACAAGCTACTGCTAGACATGAACATTTCTTAGCCCTTAAAATGAACTTGGATGAAAATATGAAGGTTTTGGATGTTGGTTGTGGTGTTGGTGGACCTGGAAGAGAAATCACAAGATTTACTGATTGTGAAATTGTTGGTTTAAACAATAACGATTATCAAATTGAAAGAGCTAATCATTATGCTAAGAAATATAAATTAGATCATAAATTATCTTATGTTAAAGGTGATTTCATGCAAATGGATTTCGAAAAGGAATCTTTTGATGCCGTCTATGCCATTGAAGCAACCGTCCATGCTCCAGTATTAGAAGGAGTCTATTCTGAAATCTACAAGGTTTTAAAACCAGGTGGTGTCTTTGGTGTCTATGAATGGGTCATGACTGATGAATATGATGAAACTAATGAAGAACATCGTAAAATTGCTTATGGTATCGAAGTTGGTGATGGTATTCCAAAAATGTATAAACGTGAAGTTGCCGAACAAGCATTAAAAAACGTTGGTTTTAACATTGAATATGAAAAAGATTTAGCCGATGTTAATGATGATATCCCATGGTATTATCCATTAAGTGGAGAAATGAAATATTGTCAAACTTTTGGTGATTATTTCACCGTTTTCAGAACTTCTAAACTTGGGAGATTGATTACTACTGAAGCAGTTGGATTAATGGAAAAAATTGGATTGGCTCCAAAGGGGTCTAAACAAGTTACTTTTGCATTGGAAGATGCTGCTGTTAATTTGGTTGAAGGTGGTCGTAAGAAATTATTCACCCCAATGATGTTGTTTGTTGCCAGAAAGCCATTGGAAGAAGAAGCTTCTGAGTAGATGATCCACCCCATTACATCCACCCATCCCCATGTAACAATTTTTTCAGTTCTCTTTTCTTCAATTTTATTATTATTATTATTAGTATTTGGTATTTGATCTATAGATAATCAATAATGCATATTTATTCTTAATACTCCCCATGGATAACTACATATCTTTTACTTGTTTGTTGACTTATAAGCATATTAAAGTAGTAACTAAGAAAGGTTGCAAAGTAATGAAGGAAACAAAAATTCGCAATCATCATCATTACAAATTAAATTGCCCCCAATCCCAAATAAACCTTAACATTCAACCTCCCACCCCCCCCACCCTACCTCCATCCTATAGATCTTGCATCCATTACTTCCATCCTTCTATTCTTTTACTCTTAAAATCCATTACAAGAATCCAATTAGATTCATACAAAAGAAACATCAACCAACTATGAACTTCCACCCACCACTCCAAAACCCCAACACAGAAGGCCTCTCCATCATCCAAAACCTCTGGTCCCAATACTACAACCCGACCCACCAAACCTTCTACACCCCGCACAAATGCAACGGAAGCTACAACGACCACAACTTTGTCCTCTGGTCCATCGTAGTCGCAGTCCAAGCCATCATCGACGCCGCCCGCCTCTTCCCCCACCTCCGCCTTCTCATCCCCGTTTCCATGGACATATTTCAGAAATACCAATCCAACATCGGTGGCTATTCCGCGGCCGAAAACCCAACCGGAGAAGATCGCGACGTTTATTTCGACGATAACGCCCAAGTCGCCAGCTGTTTCATCACCGCGTTTGAAGTTTCCCAAAACATCACATACCTCGCCCTAGCCCACACCTTAGTCGACTTCTTAATGAGCGGATGGAATGACGATCCGAACGCGCCAACGCCAGGAGGAATGAGATGGCACGTTAGCAAGACCTATTTGAACGCAGTCACGACTGCCGAAGTTGCCAAGTGCTGTCTCCAACTCGCTGTCCACATCCCCCTGCGACGGGACGAATATATCGCCTTTGCGGCGCGTTGTATTGATTGGCAGATTGACAACCTCCAAGACCCCACTGACAAATTGATTATGGACGGGATTGAGGGAACGGAAGTGAATAGGATGAAGTGGAGCTATAATGTCGGCACGACCCTCAGTGCCGCCTGTCGCCTCTATGCCCTCACTCACGAACCCAAATGGAAACACATAGCTGATGACCTAGCTTCCGCCAGCATTGACCGCACTCTATCATTGTATGATCGAGACTACGAGGATATGGAACTACGATATTGGAGGGACGGGTCATATTTCATACAACTCCTCCTAGAAGGATTGGCCGACTATCTAACCTACACCAATCCCCCACCTGACGTACGAGGTCAGATTCAAGAAGAGGTGAGGAGACATTTGGTCATGTTTTATGAATTCATGAAGGATCCCAAGGGATGGTATTATCTTCAGAGTTTTGAACCCCATTTGACGTTTCGGGAGGTGTATGATTTGAAATATGTGAGATATTTCGGGGGTTTGAAGGCATGGGGGTTGAAGGGGGAGGATATGGGGTCCGATGGGGGTCCGGGGATGTGTTTGATGGGTGTTGGGGCGGCGGGGAGGGTGATGTTTCAGGGGGGCAGGGTTGTGGGTGATGTGGGGACGTATGCCGATTTTCGGACTTAGAGTTTTTCGTAATTAGACTTTCAACTAGACTTTTAAAAACGATTAGATGGTTCTATTTTATGATATACATATAATATATAATAGTAATTAATAGATAGGTAGGTGAGTGGTTGGAGACACTCTAGATCTTCAATTTAGGTAAATTGAAAGCTGGAGTTGTAGGCAATGCAAAATATGGTCTTTCAATCACGACAATTTCATCATCATCCCCAAATCCATTGCTACATTTCATAATTGGTCTATATTTCTCAGTAATAAAGAATGGTTTCTTAGATATATTTCCATTGGTTTGTCCTTGTTCTTCATCTTGGATTTGTTGTCTTAACCTATCAATCTCACTCTGCTTTAATGAAGTCTCCAATATATCTACATTTTCATCCACTACTTCATCTTCAACTATCGATAACCCACTTCTATTCCTCTTTTTCGACCCGGTGTTTTTGAATTCTTTGCCAATTGGGATATTTAACGATAAATCAAAACAAACCAACCATGCACTCCCATAAACCCACAATCTATCTCCTTTGATAAACATTCCTTGGGGTTTATCTTCCAACGAAGTGAATTGTTTAGGTAAAAATTCACTATTTCTTCTACTCCAAGGAGTTTGTAATGTCTTTTGTTGATCTTGATTTATGAAAAATTCAAAGACCTTATTGTCTTCAGTTATGACGATTAATTTCTCATTGGTTGAACATTGTAATAAATGAACGGAGGATGATAATTTGGTTAAGACATATGGATCACTGTCGTTGTCGAGGGGATAGATTTCGATGGAGCCGTTATATCTTGATATAATCAAGTTTTTACCATCCGGAGAAATGACTAGGTTGTTTATACATGATGAATACATTATTTTTGATGTTTTGGTAGTGGAAGTGGTGGTGGTGGAGTCGATTTGTTCAATTTCAGCGGATAATTCAATACGACCTGTTTCGACATTAATATCAAATTTATACATTTCTTCTTCTGGTGTTATGATCAATAATGAATGACTTTGGATGAATTTAACCAATTTACCTCCATCAATTATTGAATCGAAATTGTCATCTCTTATCTTATGAACGATTAACTTATCTTGATGTTCTTCCAATTGAAACAACCTGACTGAAGTTAATTTAGATACGGCTAATAAGTTGGATTCTTCATTAAAATCAACACTGGTTATGTTTTCATCATCAGCTAATGATAATTTACATACAAGTTTATGTTTACCTTCTTCTTCAAGAATCTTCCAAATCTTAATGGTTTGATCTTGCCACATGAAGATTAATCTCTTGGTAGAATTAACCAACACATTGGAGACTTGTTGATTAATCAATAACTTCTTATATTTCCCATCATGGAATTGATGAACATCCTGAATAACAATAGCTCTTTCAACCCCACCACTAATCAAGAAACCAACCCCCTTACTCTCATACACCGACATGGTTCTAATATCATTCGAATGCAACAACCTATTAAAACTATGCACCCACTTACTCGACCCCTCCTTCGTAGTTATCAAATCAAATTGATGAATCTTTCGATCAACACCACCCGAGAAGATCTTTTCTTCATTCACATCATGAACAATCGTCAACACATCAGCATCATGGATCTTAAAACTTTGTAACAAAGTATAATGATTCAAATCCCAAATCTTAACACTCCCAGTAGAATCTCCACTAATCAATTGTCCCCTCTTGGTCATAACACTAAGTGACCAAACTAAAGTACTTTCACTCTTTGATTTATCTACCCTCATCGTGCCCAAAATCCTCCCCCTCGTCTCCCCCTCGCCACTCCATACTCTAATCCTCCCATCCGCACATCCACCTACTAACCGACAGTTCCGATCCCAGGCAATACTCAAAACCCGCGCATCCTGACGCTGACATATCAAATCATACTCCAAACACCCCCTTCCACCAGCCACATCAACAATCACAACCGACCCATCATCACATCCAACGGCCAATTTCTTCCCATCTTCACTCACATCAATCGACCAAATGATCCCCGCATTACAATCATAATTAACTAATGGCTTTCCGGTACATATATCCCATTCAGTAATATATGTACTTCCCCCAATTGAAAACAACCTAGGCGATTCATTTACATCATTGATGGACCAGACTAATCCTTCGATCGTGCGGCCCTTGGAGCCCGGGATGGTTAATTCGTGGGTCCAATTATGTCTGGGGTTCCAGATCTCGATGTCCCCATTGGAACGACCTATGGCTAGACGTAAATCGGCTGAGGGGGGGATGGTGTGGGTAGATGGATGGGAAAAGGAGGTGGCGGTGATGGTGTGGGGTGTATAGTCGACAAAGCGACAACGATGAATATCCATAATTTCTTTGTTTCCTGGTGTGGTTGTCCTAAGGCAAAGTAGTATGGGTTGGTTGGTGGTTATAGTTAGAGAAAATTTATTAAGGAAGTGATGAGAAGAAGCTCATCTCCAAAATTTTTCAAATATCACGTGATTGAAATGTCGCGACACACAGAGTGATATGTGTCACAAATTATCTTCTACTAATATAACCTCTACTCATTTAATTAGCTTTTAAAGGGTTCTTTTCTTCTTGTTGTAGTAATTATAGAGAGAGCTTAGTATGCTATTGAGTGGGAGGATGTTGCCTTTTCGTGTCAAACGAAACCTACAAAACTATTTATGAAATTCAACAATCTAATAAACCATTTATCCTTCTCAGTATTCAAAATCATATTAATCACCAATTCTTTAACTTCACCACCTTTACCACCATTAGTTCCAGCCTGAGTTACTACCGTTCTTTTAACGATGACATTTCGTTTAATACACCAAACAATAAATAACATAGACAACACACTAATTGAAAAGTTCTTCACCATTTTCAAAACATTAACTCCAACAATTTTCAAAATAGATATGATTTTACGTTTGATATAATCTGGATGATCCCGCAGTTCAGCTTGTTGTTCAGATGGGTTATTTCTAGTCTTGATGAATTCTCTAGTAAGTCTATTAATCACCATATTAACCTCTCCTTGCCAGGCTTTAAAATCCTCAAGTACATTCTTATCTATTGGTAGATCTTTTTGAAGAAGAGTTTCCCTATCAATCAATGGCATGGAATATATCGAACCGCCCGTGGTATGTTTATTATACCCATACGCTTGTTCCTGTTGTTGGTGCTCTTGATGGGCAGGGGAATAATCCACAAGAGAAAACGGAGCATTCTTTCTCGAATGAGAATAAATCCGTTCCAATTGATTACGATACGTATCGGTTGGTCTACCCAATACACTAGGTGCTTTATTCGAATACCTCTCAGTCTGGCCACTAATGAACAGTGGAGGTTTTGCCGGGAAATGATGACTATTTCCATGATCAAGCTCCTCATCAGACGAATACTTCACATGTTTGATCTGATTCCATAAATCTTCCAACTCACTCAACAATTCCCTAGCTTCCAAAGTTCCACTAGCATATACTCTCATAGTTTCGATAAGATAGGCAATATATCTTCTCTGTGCTTCCGTTCTACCTAATCCTTCTTCACGTTTCCAAGCATCCCATTTCTTCTTCGCACCTTCATCTTCTGGCGTAAACCCCACTGGACGGGGCATAATTTCGACGACATTACCTTCAGTTGCTTGTTTATATAATCCATACAATTTGATTCTGTTTTCTGCTGGGGGTCTTGGTAATGAACCATGACTTGAACGGGTTGATAATGCCCTGATGGTCGTGATGGCCTTCGCAAAAACTCTATCTGTTTCATTCCTTTGTTAGTATGTTGTTCTAAGTGGTGGTGGTGGTGGTTACATAGCAATGTATACATACCTGTGCTATCTGACATTCTATTTGTTTATGTGTTTATTACTATTAGTACAATGTGTAAATGTCTATCTATGGAAGTGTAACAGTTATCTGTCTATCACTCTATCTAACTCCCTTTCTCTATTGTTGACTTTACTTAGTTTACTTTTGTAAAGGAAGAGTCGTAAGTCTATTGGTGGTGGGGGAGGTTATTTGTTGATTGTTGATTTGCTTTGATTTGTTAGAAGATTAGGTTGAAAGTGGGGGAGACATAAAAGCACGTGATTTCTCATTTTGTTAGGGGAAAAACTTTTACTATGTGAATGAACCCTCGGCATCACCATAGACACACCACTAGGGCCCACCACAGTAAGGGGACAGTCAGATGACGGATTTACTAGGAAACATATAAACTCTACATTTTGGAAATTGAATTCAAAAATAAGAAACAATTTCTGAAACTGCAATGATGATTTTGTTGAATAACGAAAAGGGAGACCCAATAGGAACCCCTTTCCTCTATGTGTGTATTGAACTCTTTTGAACTGACTTTCTTCTGCTATGGATCTGGGAATAAGTATATCTAAGGATACAAAAGATGTAAGCTACTGAAATGGACCAATCATATTCATAGTGTCATATATAAAAACACGAATATAATGGTGAGTAGTCAGCTAGAGATTCATTCTAGTTTGCACCAAAATAGGAACCCAATACGGCATTCAAAGATGTTGAATGATTAGGCACCAGAGTGTTGGCAAACATCGTTAGAGAGATGTTAATAAGTAGTAGATATAATTATCCCCAGTCATTATTGTTCTTCTTAAGTCAGTTCAATTTCAATATCCACACACACACACAACAAAATCAATCTTCCTTTGTTATAGAGGATTACAGGTTTAGTAATGTTTGACAAGAGTCTGGAATCAAAAAACACAGAATCGTCATTAGTCACAACAACCATTCGGTCCTTTCTTTTCTCCAGTTCATCAAAACACACTATATCGTTTCTTAATTTCTACCCAATTTCCCAAAACTTGTTTGTTTCTTTTTTGATTTTCGAACGTTAAATATCAATTAAACCCTATTAAAACACTTTTGTACATAAAATTTAGTTTTCTGGAACATCGATTTCACCAGCGTCAATAGCTTCAATGATATCATGTGGGTTAGTACCATTAACACGACAACCAACAGATTGAGCAGTACCCAAGATTTCCTTAGTAACAGAAGCCAAGTTCTTACCAAAAGATTTTTCTCTCATTGTTCTAGCAATTTCAACAATTTCTTCAAATGGAATATTACCAGAATGTTTAACATTCTTTTCCTTCTTTCTGTCTCTAACTGGTTCCTTTAAGGCAGTAATAACTAAGGAAGAAGCAGATGGAACAACAGAACAAGTAGCTTGTCTGTTTTGGATTCTTAATTGAACAGTAACCTTAATACCCTTGAAATCCTTGGTGGCCTTGGCAATATCTTCACCAACCTTCTTTGGTGATAAACCTAATGGACCAATCTTTGGAGCTAAAGCAGATGAAGCACCAACTTCACCACCAACGGCTCTTAAGTAAAGGAATTTAACTTCAGAAGGATCAAACTTTGGAGGCATCTTTAGTTATTATTAGTATTACAATGGTTTGTTAGAAAAGCCGTTATAATCAAAAAAAGTAAGAGAAAAGATTTATAAAACTTTGGTATATTGGAAACCCAAATGGTTAATGAAATTTTTTTTCATTTCCCACCAAACGTCAAATTGTTTGTAAGTTTACTGTGAAGGTGCGCGTTAACTATGAGACATCTTCACTCATACATACAAAAGTATAACTTACTATGTGTATGTGTGGATACTGAGCAGAAAAAAGAAACGTAATACTGCATAGAATTAAATTTTCAGTCACGTGAGAATCTTATTTTTCATTCGATACACTAAATCACGTGCATATAATTCCTTTCTAGGGCTCTATACCTAAATGATGTTCCCAATATTTTTCAGAGATCCTGATCTATCAGTTTACTGTGGGGCAAGATCCATACATCCACCGAGATCAAATCTTATCATACAAAAACGTAGTAAATGTCATTTCATCACTAGATATAATAACCTATATAAATACACCTACAACTCCTACAAAAGTCCACCTGGGATATCACTTCCAATCCTAGAATCTTCATAAAGTGAATCATTATCATTACGCTTCCCACTCTTACCATCCGCCAATTGCCGAAGCATAATAGCAGGATGTTTACCCAATTCCTGTAATTCCTTAAATATAACCACTGGTTTTTCTGCCAATTTCAAGATCCGCTCTTTATCCCCATAACATATGACCAAAACATATTTCGACCAATCTTCTCGGGGGATATGATGACGTTTCATTGCTTGTTGGAGGATTTTCAAGCATGAATCGTCGGTGGATGCACGTAATTGTTTGAGTGGTTCGGTAGCCAGGTGTGAGGAAGTGGACCCGGGAGGGGCCGCTTGTGTTGCTGTTGTAGCTGTTCCTGCTGTGGAAGTAGTGGGTTTTTCTTGATGTTTATAAGGTTGTGGTATATTTGGAGAATGAGATGATGCTTTCTTCAATTGTTGTTGCTGGCAGTCAAGATTGGCACCCAATCCACCACCACCTCCAACAACCAGATTAGAACTGTCCCTACCTATCAATCTAGGTTTATGATGTGCTGCGTGTCCCGCCATACTTTCACCCACACTCTGTAATTGGAAATTATTTGAATGTTTAGGTTCGACATATTTCGGAATAGTCTGCGAGATGATCTTACCCGTTCCCATCGACAACAATGTCCCCAGGGAAAATCTATTAGAAAATGCCGGACTAGTAGGACTTTTCGTTATTACTGCCTCTTTTGTACTATTTGATCTACTCAATTCTTTCTTCTCCAATGCTTCTGTTGATGAATGATATGTAGGTGACTCCAAAAATGAAGTAGATCCTGGGTCTAATGTAGGCGTAGGCAATGGTTTTGTTTCTTTTAGGACCTTAAGTACTGGAATCAAATCCGCTTTTAATTTTGTAAAATTGTCATTTAATCGTTTTAATTCTTGAGGGGTTGGGGATATAGGTGGAGGTTGAGGTTCGGTTGATGATTGGATTTCCATACTTAATTTCTTGATCATATCTTTCATTAATACAGTTGATAGTGTTAACGACAGTTGTGAAACATAATTATTATCAATATTGAGATTATGAAGTTGATGCTGAGGGTCATTGATTGATTTTGGTGGATGTTGGTGATAATTTTCCATAATCAAATCATTGATTGATTTCTTGATGAGTAATCGAGTATGTAATGAATTGATTCCAATTTCTTTCAAATGTTCAGTAGTTATGAATGGAAGTAAGGACCCATCGATGTTGTTGTCTAGAAAGAGATTGCCTATTTGTTGGTTGTTGTAGTCATCTCCTCCCCTGGCTGATAAGGTGGTGTTGATGAATGTTGATACTTGAGCTGGATCCCATCGAAGGAATACGTCATTGGATATTGATGAACTCATATTGGAACAACTGAATAGGGTTATCACTCAGATTGTCTATTGGGGGTATACTTGTTTATAAGCTGAAAGCTAAATGTGTTTGACTATGGAATTTGTTTGGTACGTGCTTGGCAGTTAACAATTGGTGCTTGATTGATTGATTCGCTTAACTATTGAAGATTTGGGTTTCGTCATTGTTTATTCAACTAAGAAAAAATAGACCACTGAATTGAGGGGTCTAGAACAAAATCACGGAGGAATAATCAACCCCCATAATACCAATTCTACTTTAACCACCTTTACTTAATTACTATTGCTAGTATATAGTTATATAGTTACATAATGTCTCTTGCCAATGTCCCACCTCAAAGAGGTATAGTTCATACTTTTGGTTTCAATCTAACAGCATTTGAATTCACACCAACCGAACAACAACACCCTTCCCCCAATATCATCCTTTTTGTGGGGGGACTCACCAATGGACTCCTAAATATTCCCTATCTTCCCAATCTAGCCCAAGCTACTGCTTCTTCATTCAAATCCAAAGATGGTCAAAATTGGTCACTTGTTCAACTCTTATTATCCTCCGCCTATTCAGGTTGGGGTACTTCATCACTTGAAAAAGATTGTAAACAAATCCAAAGGGCAAGTGAATATTTCAGATCTGATCGTGGAGGGAATAGGAAGAAAATTGTCTTGATGGGACATTCCACTGGTTGTCAAGATACTTTGCAATATATTACCAAGGGTGGCGTTTCAAAACCATCGCTGAAGGAGGTGTCTGTTGAAGTTGATGGTGCGATTTTACAAGCTCCAGTTTCAGATCAAGATAGTTTTAGGAATAGAATACATGGAGATGATGTTTTTGATGAATTTGTTGAGAGAGTATATGAAGAATATATCTCCCAAGGAAGAGGAAATGAATTATTACCCGATAAATATCGAAAAATGCTCTTCAATACCCCAGTTACGGCCTATAGATTCTATTCCTTAACAGCCAAAGGAGGTGATGATGATTATTTCTCATCTTATTTAACAGCAGAAGATTATAAGAATACCTTTGGAAAAGTAAAGACTCCATTACTTGTGATGTATTCAGGAAGTGATCAATTTGTTCCTAAATTCGTTAATAAAGAACAATTAGTTGAATCTTGGAAACAATCAACTGATCCACAATATTGGAGTTCATATAGTAAGATTATCGAAGGTGGAAATCATGATTTGGGAGATGGGTCCGAAAAGGGGTTTAATGTTATTGAAGATATGGTGGAAACTGTTAAGAAGTTTATTTCTGATTTATGAGTGTTATTCAACCTGTATAGACTTTTGTAAGGGATTTAATATTACTTGAGCAATTAGAAACCTCAATGAAATATATGTATGCCATGACTATTCTATGTAATTCAAGACGTTGCTCGCTAAATACTCGGGTTGTAACCAAAAGGAGTCGTAACAACTTGTAACTTTTCACTATTATCTTTACGACTCCTTTTAGTTGTATCTACTTCTACTACTAGGAAGCCGGCTAATGGTACTAATCGTATTGGGAATCAACAACGCAAAACGTGTTTCGGATTAGGTCAATACTACCAAGGTGTGCACATCACCACAACGAATTGGTTTTATCCCGGACGTGGAAACGGTATTAACTAGGAGATTCAATGGGTGGTTCTATTGCTGTTTGAAGTTGTTGGAATTTTCCCGACATTTCGCAATATCATTTAATAAGATTATTTCATATGTTAGTTAAGATGTTTAATGAAATTGATTTTATTTATTAAGAAGATTTTTATTTATTTATCCCAATGGCCAGAGGGTAAAATATAAATAACAATTAGATTTTCCCCAATTACCAGACTCCTTTTGGAGATGGGAAGTGGAGGACTTTCTACACTAAGAAAACACACTATAACTTGCATATATCAGATTGAGTTATTCAGTTAATCAACTAACATTATATTCGTGGTGCAGGTATTTTATTTATATATAATATCTTTGCCCTTTTTTAGTTGAATATTCATGATTACGTCTTATTACACGTGATCATGAATATTCAACTAAAAAAGGGCAAATAAAGATATGATAGATATCTGCGTTTGTAATGCTATTTTATTGATGGAATAACTCAATCTGATATCTGAAGTCATTCTTCTTATGCACTCATTATCCTTCTTAAAACGTAGTAAATTCGCGAACTAGTGAAAGGAGACTGCCAAACTTCCATTATAGTGATAGATGGAATCAATGTCTGTGGTGGTTTGTGCAATTGGGACAATTCGCCACCTGTCACTTTTCATTAGTCCCACTCATTCACCGATGTTCCCGGAAATGATTCCAAATTTGTACGAATTATGATGCTATCACGCAAGTAACAATACATTACGATATAGGTTTTGACGTAATACCATAGGCCAAGTAAAGTAAGAGTTGCTAGTTATTGCCACATGGTACGATTCTTCAAAAATGATTCAATAAATTCCAAATCCGATTGACTAATTCTTTGCCATCATTAGTGAATTTAGACAAGTTATGTGTCAAAAACTTCTAAGATAAATCCGATCATATATTGTTCTCTATCCCCCAGAATAGCCACAATACTATTATATACCTAATTACTAATCCATTTAATCTGATTAAACTACAATCTACTCCCGACTACCAAGATCATTATCCCTCAAATTACCCAATTGGGGATTTTTTCACGGAGTTTATCAAAACTGTGTAGTTGCCGACAATTTTGTGTTGGTGCAACACAATTTGGTTATGATTTTTCGCAGCCACAGTAAAAGTTGCAACATTTTTGATAAAACCACAGTCCAACTAACATGGTCCCCAGATTTATCCATTCCGAATCAGACTATAAATCAACCTCGAAATCACCTTGAAATCAATCATCAACTTTCTATTCTCTATCAACAAGCACATCTTCGCTTATACAAAACACCAAACAACAACAAATCAAACTTTCAAAAATGGCCCCAGTTCGTTATAACGCTTATCCAAGAGCTCTCGTCAATGGTAGTAAATACGTCACCACTGAAAAAGGATTAGTCACCGTCGATCCAGAACATGCTGAAAAACTCGACCCAGCCACTGCCGATTACTTACCTTCATGGAACAAGAATGAACATTATGAACCATATGAATTCAAAGAACACCATGATCCAGCCTTAAGAGCCGATAAGAAACTTTCCAACTTACTACCAAAAGATAATTCCGATATCCAAATTAATAACATTTCACCAAAATTAGGTACTGAAATTACTGGTGTTCAATTATCTGAATTAAATGAAGCAGCCAAAGATGAATTAGCATTATTGGTTTCACAAAGGGGTGTTCTTCTTTTCAGAGATCAAGATTTTGTTTCAAAAGGTCCCGAATTCGTTTCTAACTATACTAAACATTTTGGTCCAACCCATATTCATCCTACTTCAGGTGCACCAAAGGATCAACCAGATATTCATGTTGTCTTAAGTGGTGATACTCAAGAAGATCCATTCACCTTCAGAAACAACTTAGTTGCATTCCATTCTGACGTTTCTTATGAATTAAACCCAACTTCCGTTTCATTCTTAGCTGCAGTAAGTATCCCAGCTTCCGGTGGTGGTGATACCGTTTTTGCAAACAATGTTGAAGCTTATAATCGTTTATCCCCCTTATTCCAAAAACAATTAGAGAACTTAAAGGCGGTTCATAGTGCTGTTGAACAAGCTAACTTTGCCAAAGTTAAAGGTGGTGTAGTTAAGAGAGAACCAGTTGAAAATATTCATCCAGTAGTTAGAGTTACCCCAACTGGACAAAAGGTCTTATATGTTAACAAAGGCTTCACTAGAAGTATCGTTGGATACAAACAAGAAGAATCTGACGCATTATTAAACTTCTTATATGACCACATTAATAAATCAGTTGATCTTCAAATTAGAGCAAATTGGAAACCAAATACCGTTGCAGTTTTCGATAATAGAGTCGTTTCCCATTCTGCTATTCTTGATTTTGACGCTCATGATCCAAGATTAATCATTAGAGTTGCTTCTCAAGGTGAACGTCCAGTTGGTGATCTTAATGATTTGAATAAACCTGATGAAAATCGTGTTTTTGAAGGTCCTGAATACTTAGGTAACAGACTTAAGACTTTGGAATTGTAAGATAGGGTTTTTCTTCTGTGAAGAGATATACTCATCTGATTTATAACAAGTTGATTGCCTTTGATAATTTTTATATAAATTGAATAGTTTCGAATGAATAAAATTGTTTTCTTTACTTTTATCCCCCCTTCATTTGGTGAATGCTCCATTTTTTGACAAATTGTAAAGTACTACGCTAGACACTATCCTGGCTTGGCGAGGGTCTACCCAAAAAGTCGTGGATTTATCGGCAAGTTGATTTCAATAGGTACGAGCTCGTCTCACTGTCGAGTAGCTTTCGCTCCAACACTCCAACGGTCTCTGTATATATTGCAGACCTGACGATATCCTAAACATTGGTAAATGGACGGTTTTTAGTCCAGTCCCGCACAGCAGTTGGTTACTTCGGGTGCCTAAAAACATTTTTCTCTTGTTTTCGAATTTTCGTGTAAGCTGGTGTAAGGAAACTTGAGGTGGGTGTTGTTGTATTTAGCGTAGCCAACCATTTTGGTGGATCCATATATGCGTCTTGATATCGTAAAAATACATTGGAAATATACATTGGATCTATAGGGTATGTTCGCATGCTAAGATTCGCATATCGCTGACATGTATCACCGGAACTTTCTGCTTTGGTTTTTGAATCTGGAATAACCTCGTCCAACTTTGTGCCTCTTGCAAGCATGTCCTTCTTCATTACGAGGTGTAGCAGCATAATCGTCGTATGCTGAATTTTTAACTACTTCGTTTCTGACCTGTTTAATAGTTGGCAATTGATAGTCTTTGTCATTTTTCCATTTATTGAAATGATCAAGATAAACTTCCATGAGGATACCATCGAACTTGTTTGATACCGAAGATATATAAAAGAACGCATGCAATGCGAAATCTGGAAGTTGTTGGACAAATCTGTGTTCTTTGATGTCTACATCTTCAACGAGATTGATTAAACCGTCCACAATTGTTAGACCCGTTTCTTGGACTTTGAATGCTTTTGCTAATGCTGCCACTATGGCTGAGAATCTTTCTCTAATTAATTGACCAGATCCCGGATTTTCGTATTCGTCAATAGCATCTAAAATTTTCTTGAGTGTGATCACACCGTCATTGAATTGAGCAAAGTTTAGTTTTGTTAATAAGGTTTGTTCTAATCTGAACTGAATCCATCTAATAATAATCGTCTGTTGGGCATTTTCCCCAATATTTTCACAATCATAGCTGTCCTTCTTGAAGAATTGAGGATCTCTAAAAAGCTTGATTAAACCCGGGAAAGCGTCCTCGAAGTCTTGGAAGAATCCATCCCATTTTGCCATAGTTCTATAGTTGTCGAAGTCGATATTTCCTAAAGCTCTAGTTCTTTTAAGAAACGGTGTGATTAATTTAGTCGCATATCGGTCATATTCTTCCATAGTAATGGCCTTATTTCTTTCCATTGAGTGTACCCAGGTCTGGAGGCATGCTAGAATTGATGATTTTTCGGCTTCAGATATCAGTGCTTGAGTAATCGTTTTGATTATATTGACAATTGGTTGACTCATTCTGTTCTTATACTTGTTGATAGATTTTGACTCTTAACTTGGTTCATATATATTGTCCGGTTAACGTTACAGGTATACTTACAATCGTTGATTAAAAAGAGACTATCCACTAATGTACAAATATAAATTTACTTGAATCGATATCGATGATGAAAACTTTCTCTCACTAAATTACCTTTATGGACAATGGATGCGACATAATTGATAGGTTTCACCAGAAAGTTATACCAAATATACAAGAAACTTGGTTGCAAATTTTTGAAAATTTGTCATTTTGGATTCAAAAAACCCAGAAAGTGAAGTGTTCTTTCCCAATGTTAAACTTAAAGCAATTTAACGCTTAAATACTTTAGGTACAGTTGAATGACATATACGAATCAAAGGCCAAGTGCTAACTTTTTTTTTTTTTGACACATGTTTCTTTATTAAAGTTCGCTATAAATGTAGATATATAAAAGATAAAATTATAAATTAAATTTGCAGTTACAACTTGTTTAACAAAGCATTGAGGGTAATTTTAATAACTATTTTAAGTAGCTCCCTTCAGGAGTTGGATTATATTTCTTGTGAGATCAACCATACTATATTTGCTAAATCAGAGATATCAATAGGATCACTATTGACATCTGTCTTCCGCCGTCGGTATAGAATCCATATGGTAGCTAAGTATTGGTTGATCTTTTGGAGAATATTATCTGTTAACTTGGAGTTAGCTACTAGGTTAGCCCATTTAAGTTCAACAGGAATGTTGATGATACTCCAGATTTTGGCGGAGATGGCGCAATCTTTGTAGATGTGTAAAAAGTATTCATGACTATATTCCTTTTTGCAAAACGGACAATAAGTACCTTCATGGGGGGAGTGATTTCTGTGGCCAAGAGTAAACCTATGTAACTCTTCATAAGCAGCTGGAGCTTTGGTCTTCGCTTTGAATAACGTTTTCCAAAAGTTTTTCCATTGTATTTGTGATAAACCTAGTAAATTAGTCCATCCTCTTGGGGTGAGACATTCTTGTTGCTTAGTTGCTTTTTCCGACTGAGACTGCTGAAGGATTCTTCGGTTAGTTGTTCCAAGTCTGTGTTCCAAAACAGGGGGTGTACACTATAGTTGACGTAGTGTTCCATGTCCCTCGGTTCCACTCCAATGGGCTTCTCTGCGGTCCTTTGATTGTTTGGTGTTTGAGATTTGACGAAGTTGAACCACGCGTCAAACCATGACAATTCAGATTTAGTGAAGTGTCCGTAGGCAAAAGGTAGTCTGTCTCGTATGTATCCACCTCGTTTGTCCTTTATCTTGTTTCCCACCAAGAGGCGGTGCCACGGGTATATCCATGTAAGATGACTGTGGTGGGTTGGAATCTGTCCGATATCTGCAAATTCATTTAGGTATTTTTGAATTTTGTTTCGGAGGATGAGGTTGTGAGTGTTTTGATGGTCTTGTAGCACATGGAATATTACTTTAGCACGCCTACCTTGGAGTTGAGTTTCAATATCTAGGAGACCATATCCACCTTGGTGGCGGAGCGCTTGGAGATTTTCAATGTGTATTCTAGGAAAGAAGCTCTTAATATAGGACGTGAGAACCTGGATATCCTCTTCTCTCATGGGATAATGCATATCCCGGAAATAAATTTTCGAGTAAAGGAATTGGTTTATCCCCTGTGCTCTCAAGTGTAGGGGCAAGTTCTTAATGGTGTTTAGGTGGATTTGTATTCTCAAAGATCCAAGGTAAGTTCGCCAGTCAAAGTCGTGGAGGGGGATACCTAGGTATTTGAGATCAGTTGCTTGAATGGACGTGGTTGGGAAACCAAGGACACTGGAGATGGTTGATGTGGAGAAGTGGCATTGTAGTGATTTTTTGGCGTTAAGTCTGCTTCCTGAAACGTTACAGAACTTAGCGATCTCTTCCTGGAGGATTTCGCAGTCTTTATCGTTTTTACTAAATATGGTGATATCGTCGGCGAAAGCCAAATAGGTGTTGCGTATTGGGCTGCAAAATTCTTGTTGAATCGTGATTCCATGGAGTTTCTTTTCCAAATTGTACAAGAAAGGCTCAATAGCTAGATTGAACAATATCGGCAGAATGGCACTACCCTGTCTGGTACCTCTACTCAAAGGAAACCGTTCTCCCACTACGTCGTTGATTATAATCTGAGCATATTGCCCAGTGGTAAGTTTCATAATGGCATTGGTGAAGCCTTCGCCTAATCCAATGTGTTTAAGCACCTCTTCCAAATATGTATGAGAGAAATTATCAAACGCTTTCTCAAAATCTAGAAATATGACGGAATGCGTATTTTGTTGATCACTTCGCTGTTGGATTTCTGTGGTTAGCATCTTCAATTTCATGATTTGATGGTCCATAATTCTCTCTGGCATAAAGCCTGTTTGGTTAATGCCAATAATATTGTCGATATGGGTGAGGAGCCGGCGGTTGAGTACAGCTGCTAAAAGCCGTGCGTTTGTATTAATTAGCAGGATGGGACGAAAATCATTAATGTTGTATGAGCCCGTTATCCGCTTGGGAATTAATTTGATTAATACTTCTGCCATATGGTTGGGAAGGGTAGTTGACGACATGAGTTGATTAGCTTCTTGAGTTAGGAGAGGTCCTGTTGTTTCCCACGTTCTTTTATAGAATCTGAATGGAATACCATCTAGTCCCGGTGATGATTGATTGGAGCACTCCTTGAGAATTTCTAGTATTTCCTCTTCAGTTATCGATTGTTCAAGTTCACTTTGTATTGCAGGAGAAAATTTCTTTGGGAAGCTGGATAGGTATGATTTCATATGGCCTCGGCTTATCGTGTCTGATCTGGTGTAGATGTCACTCATAAATCGCGTCGCAATGTTGAGCATGGCTGAGGTAGTGGTTTCCGTGATTGTACCATCTTTTGTTGAGACTTGGGATATAATATGATTTTGATATGGGTTTCCTATGAATCGTTCTCGCAAATCACTAAATTCATTTTCAGGGGAATCGGGTGGTTCAGCGTCGGCAATACGGCCTTTCCTGCGTAGTTGTTGAAATATTTGGCAAAATCGTGGCATTCGGGCTATATATTCTGAAATATTTCCAAACGATCGATGGTTGAGGTGAGTTAGGAACGAGCGGTCGTCCAAGATTATCGAAAAGGATAAAACGTTTTATACCAATTTGAAGTTTGGGTGATGGTTCTATGATTAGCGATATTCCAATTGAGTGGTGGGTACTGGGGATACTATAATGTGGATTTTGAGTAAATTGCAAGAGTCGTTCTATCATGTCGTTCGAGGCATATATCCGATCGAGACGTCGACGTGTGCTTGGGTGGGTGTTAGTGGGGATCGATTGATGTGGATTGAGAAATTTAAAACAGTCGATAAGCCCACGGGTGGAGGTTAGATGGAGGAGTGCTTCTGTCGCTTTTCGTTCCGCAATTCTTGGATGGGGATCTTCGCCCGGTATAACTGAGTTAAAATCTACGCCAATGATGTAAGTTGTTTGGGAATGATTCGAATCGCTTGCAATGAGATTGTGGATGGAAGCGTATAGTTGCTCTTTCTTCTTTGGTTGGCCACATGGTCCATAGATGTTAATGATATGTACCCTTTCAGTTGTATTGATAAATGTAATGGCACAGTCTGAGATGTATGGTTGGAGGGGTGTAGGCATTCTCAGTAGGAGGTGGTTGCATGTTTCTATGTTGAAATTCTTGTGTTTATTCTGATTTATAATGATGCCTGAGCGCAGTAGTTGGTTTAGACATATAAATTTAAAGTTGTTGACTTGAAGGGATTCTCGAATTAATTCAAACGGGTATGGTTCTGATGATGGACCATGTGTCAAATTCTTAATTGGAACTTCCTGGACAAGTAAAATATTATGGAGATTGGATAAAGTTTGTATTTTATGAGGATCTTTGCACCGTTGTATATTCTTCGAGCCAATACTAAATATGTTTGGATCCTTATGGGTATTTGCGGGCATAGGAAGGTTTTTATTGATAAACCTCATACGGTGATTGTTATTGTCGATTTGATCCATCAGTATTGTGTGGTAAGGTTGGAGGAGTCTTGTGCTGATATTTCTCCTTGCATATTCTCCGTGTTTTGCATTTCTAGTTCTTGTGCGGCTCCATTTGTCGAGTCGTCGCGTGTATTATCATCTGTAGATTCGTCAATGGTTTCGTTGTGGCGTTCAGCTGGTTCTTGGTTGTTTGATTTCCTACAAAAAAAAAAAAGCTGCAAGGTCACGTGAACTGCGTATCAAAATTTTTTTGAGGTTACCCCTCCACATCGAGCCAACGAGGCTTATTTATCAATTTGTATATAGTACTGAATTAATATAGAGTAATATATATGATGTTAAGAAAAAAAAGTAGCTTGTCATTACGTCTATTACCTCCGTAAGTCTTTGTATACTTCCGGATTACAATTTAAAGCTTCTTGAGAAGGTGGAAATGGATTGGTTAATGAGGAGAGGTGGAATAGGTCGATGATGTTTACAAGTCATTTTTCAATTGCTAAATATTTAATTCTTGTTTCTGTGGCAAAGAAAAAACATCCAGACAAATCAACCGGAGAACCACGAAGCACAATTTATCAAGGTAATTAATTAGGGTATCCTCGACATACAAATTAACGGAATGAATAGACTATTTGGCACAAAGAGCAATGTTCCCAAACCTTCAATAAATGATGCTATCAAATCGATAGACGAACGAGTAGGATCTTTAGATGTTAAACTAGCGAAAATTAATTCTGAACTATCTACATTTCAACAAAAGATTGCAAGAATGAGAGATGGTCTGGGTAAAAACGCACTCAAACAGAAAGCACTCAAGTTATTGCGTCAACGAAAACAAATTGAAGCTCAAAAGGATCAACTCGAGAATCAATCTTGGAATATGACTCAAGCATCAATGACAACTGATAACTTACAAAATACAATGGTGACGGTAAATGCCATGAAAGTTGCTAATAAGCAATTAAAACAGACGTATGGGAAGATAAATATAGATCAATTGGAATCTCTTCAAGATGAAATGTTAGATTTAATTGATAAATCAAACGAATTACAAGAAGCTTTGCTGAATAGTTATGATGTTCCTGATGATATTAGCGAGTCTGAATTGGATGCAGAACTAGAAGCGTTAGGTGAAGAAATGCAATTCGAAAATGAAATGGCCGAAAGCGGAATTGGTGTTCCAAGTTATTTAAACGAAGAATCATCTACTGCAGTTGCTAATTTGCCAACATTTATTGACGAAGAGCAAGAATCGGCCACTAAAATTGCCAACTAAACACTGTATATGTTGGATCTATTTAACTCGTTGAATTGCCATAAAGTAATTTCCAACATCTGGACAGTCGGTGAATTTCCATCCATAGGCAGGTAAGTATATACATCCTTTTGTATCAGCAACTTTGAAGCTTTCTTTTCTTTGTGGATCTTCCACTAGCCACTCCTTAATTTCTGTTTGATTGATATACTTTTCTAAGGTGTGAGTACCAACTGGAACAATCCTTAATATATATTCTCCCATAAATATGGTAGTGAACCAACTGATGAAGTCACGATTGATTGTTGATATAAATAGCCAACCGTTAAGATCTAATCTTTTTAACCCTTCAAGTAGTACTCGAGATGGATAATCAACGTGTTCCAAAACTTCAAACATCGTAATTATGTTAAATTTCTCTTGTTGGGGAACATCTTCAATGGGTATTAATTCATAGGATAGTTTATTTTCCAATTCTGGATCCCTTAATTTATGTAATTTAGCAGCTTCTAAAACATCTTTCGATAAATCAATTCCTTTGACATGATCCACAAATTTTAATCTAGCCATTGATTCAGAAAGAATCCCTCCTCCGCACCCAACATCTAATACTTTCCAATATGAATCTTGCAATAATTCATCCCGTCTTTCTTCTTGCTCGCCAATAATTCTGTTCTTTATCGGTGATGGTAATAAGTCAACATTGAATGGTGGAATATATACTGCATCATTTTCATTGACCACATTAGCATTCAATTTTAAACTGTTTCGTATGGTAGTATGAATGAAATCCATTCTTAGCAAATTCATTTTATGTAGTATTCTTTGAGGTCCGTCAACATCCCACCAACTACTTGCCAAGGCATTAAAATGGACCATTTCACTTTCAGAAGTTGCCGTAAGCTTGGATTCATAGTTATGGCTTGAGACCCTGGAAGTATGAAACAAAGATGATCTAGAGATCACTGACGTGAAGACCATAGATCTTCCTTTTACAATCGATCTTCTTAACATTTTTGATGTTTATTTGCTTTATGTTCCTTCTTACTACATGATTGGTATTCTTCTAGAATTTTTTTTCTTCGTTTCCCACTTCGTTGTTGACAACCTAAAAATGTTCCACATTACTAACTTAAATACTTTTATACACTACACAACAAGGAAACTTTCAAACAAAGCAGCAAGAACCACAGAATGGATTCCGATAGTCTAATTGCAACTAGAGCTAGGAGAGCAAATGCCGGATCTCGTTTAAAGCAACTAATAGAATTAGAAGAACAAGGAAATGATGCGTTGCAACAACAGCAATTTATAGATGACGATGATGAGAATGTAAATCTATTATTTCAAGAAGATGGAGAGGATGAAGAATTTATCGATGAGGAAGTAGACAACGCCAATCTCGAAGGTATTGATGAAAGTGCAGAAGAATATGGGGAAGATGATGATCATGATGGCGAGGAGCAGGAAGGAGTTTTGCGAGAACGCATTCAAAATGACAAAGAAGAAGCAGATGATAAGAAGGCAATAATAAATTCAGACGAAAACTTATCCGATTCAGAAATATCGGCATCTGAGACAGATGACAGTGAAGGGGAGAAGGAATTGCAAAGTGAACAAAGAAAGAAGCGCAAATTTCTGAAACAGTCTTTAATACCCAGCATAAAGAAACGAAAGCCCGCTTCTGAACCTGTTTCAAAAAACCCAAAATCAAAGAGGCGAACCGCACTTATAACCGCACATTCTTTGTTAATGTCAGAAAGACGTTCGTCGTCTCGTTCAGCAGCGGTGGAGAGCAAACAAGCTTTGATTGAAAAACTTCAAGAAAGTGAAGAGAGACGTGCCAAATTCACCCCAGTAATGCGTAAGAAACACATTGAACTAACCCAGGAACAAAGATTGACAGAGGCCGTTGAAACAGAAAGATTGAATATTGAGGCATTAAATAGATTCAAGGAACAAGAAATTGTCAAGAAGGAGCGTCAGAGGCAATTATTACTTGCAAGAAGGATTAAGCTTCATAACGTAATAAGATTCGTGAGTAAAGAAACATTTATAACCCCAAAGGAGGAAGTTGGGGAAGCTAGAGCTGAATTTGAAAAAATCCTTAGGGGGAAAAGAAGATTTTCCAGGAAAAAGAAAGGACCAGATCCCGATGAAAATAAAGATGAATCTAGAATACCGTTTGATATTAATTACAATTTACCTTTTCAGATAGAAGAATTAAAAAGCAGAAGAATAGAAGAAGAGGAAGATCGAAAAACAAAGCCAAAGGAAGAAATTATTCAAGGAGAAAAGGAAACAGTAAGGGCCGGACACATATCAACAACAGCAGATGAGGGGCCCTCAAGCCCCAGTGAAGATTTGCAAGACACTCACCGCAAGTTGCAAACTGGGCATAATTCTCATGCTATAGAACGCGTTGGAATTACAGTGGCCAGGTCAGATGGAGAAATTGTCAAGCTTGAGTCAGAGGAAGTTTTGCCTCCTCTGCTAATTTTGACCCAACTTGTAGAGCCAGACAAGGTAGAAGTAATACATGGACAAAGAAATACAGAAAAGAGAGAATTAAATAATATGGAGAAGGAAGCTGTCAATGAAACCTTAAATTCAAAGAATGAGCCCGATCAAAGCAACTGCAAAATGTTAGAGGCAACCACCGGGTCTTTACGAGTAGAAGAGGAATCTGAAACAAGTATACGAGTCGAGCACGAAATTCACCCAGACGAAGTTAAAGGATTAGGAGATCGTACATATGCCGTTGAGAGAAAACCTGACACCATTAGAGAAGAAACCAGTGATCTCACACCTGACCTAGCAGTTTTGGAATTGCAAGTTGCCAGCAATAGAGAAGTACCTGAAGATAACGAACAACTTACTAATGGCCAATTTCCTCCACGCTGTAAGGAGACAGAAGGAGAGACTACAGGTAGCAATAGTCATGTATCTGAGGTAAAGGAAGGGAAGCACGTTAAATTTACAGACAAACTTGACCATTCGGTGACTGAAGAACCTACTCCAATATCCCAATCACCTACACCCTCTTCGATCCTCAAAGCGGAAGAACAGCAAGAGCATGTGGAGATTTTTGAAGGTCCTCCCCAAAAAGTATCCAAAAGCACCATATTTCTACTTGATTTTGATGAAGATAGGCGAGAATTTCGACTACATACTGCAACAAATATTAAGCGGATCTTGCTCGGGAAGCAATCTCTTTTTCCAGCAATTCGACGCTTCAAAGATGGGAAAATGGTTTTGCAAATCGGAAAGAACGATCCATATGCGAAAACACAATCACAACAACCTGAGGATGCTGCATTTGAACCGGTTGGTAATATTACAGAGTCAAGTTCCATATTTGACGAGTTAAAAAGGTTGCCTCGATTAGGGGTGAAACAGGATATTGTACAAGAAATACGTGACGCTGAACAACAAGAATCACATGAGATCGTATTACAGACTCAACTGCCTACTGGATTATACCTTCCAAATAATAACAGAAAACCGTGCATGATCTCAGGAACTGAAGTGAAATATTTTGATCCAACCACAGGAATTCCATACAGCTCGGTCCAGGCGTATCGAATTTTGAAATTGATTGAAGTGGGTAAGATGCCGTGGATCAGTATACCGCATGATGAGATCGGAGAGATCGAATTTTATATAGGAAATCGAGAGGGCTTTAGGCACGCAAAGGACATTCCAGAAGGATTTGAATAAAATTGACTTTCCAAATTATTTGGTGAATAAATTATACATATATACTGAGTGTATATATCCAAAGCAGTACTCGCGATGTGGGATTCCTATCCGGAAGCATGTTGAACATCCTTAGCGTGAGCTTCTAATAACGCTGGTTGAAATTTTTGTAAACTTTCCTTTAAGACAGGAATAAAATATGTCTTGACTTGTTGCCTGAATAAAGAAGATGTAATTTCAATTTCGTAATCTTCATCATCATGAATAAATTCGGGTATAGTGATAGTAGCAGTGCCCCTCTTGTTTTCATCTCCTCCTTCCTGTTGTTCTTCAATTTCGATTGAAAATTGTAATTTCAAATCAAAAATGCACAATACTTTACCCTTTCTTTGAGTCACATCGCAGTCTCCACTGATTGAATCTATGGATATTAGTACAAACTTGTAGGCTTGATTTTCAAATGAAATATTAAGGATATTTTCATTGAAATATTCCTTCGTCCATGGTAAGCAGTTTTTATCTATCCAGTGCCTATTTTAATTCATACAGAAGTTAGTAAAATTTGGGTCCTAAACTTCCAAACTGAGTAGCGATATCCTTACATACCAGTTGTTTGGGTTGTGTACTACCATTTTTTTAACTTATGTGAGAAAGTAGATTGGGAAGTGAAAAAGAACTAAATCTTTGAATGGTTGGTATTTTCGGTTTTATATGACCTTTTTTTTCGCTCTGCTTCTATGGAGTTCCATCTGATGAGATTGAAGATATCTTCAAATACCTAGAGAGTAGCTGTAACAGATCGAACCAGACTTGGGTCCTTTTAAAAAGCAATTATACTATATTAAAGGTCAAAGATTTTTTTAGACATAAAGCTTTAAGTATGTGCTGCAAGGCATCAAAGGTTTTGCTTCAATGCAAACAATTTTTTGCAATCAAGACTAAAAATTGCTAAATTATCATTCTACTGTTGGGGTAATAAACCTATAGGGCAATAACTCTAAACTACACGCGACTATATATAAATCAATATATGTGCAACAAAATAAATAAGGATCTTAACTACGACATATCAATACTCCAAGTGTAAGGGCTTCTACTTCTCAAACCTTCACCATACTTAAAAAACAAAAATGGGATAGGAATCAAACTAATCGCAAAAAAAGCCAACAAGCTGGTAGCCCAATGAATTCCCATGTGTTCATACATTTGCAAACCAAACAATGGAAAAATGCCGGACATAATTGATCTGACAAGGGCATTTGTAGCGATTGCCAGGGCAGCATACAATCTATATGCTTCAACTGTATATGCAAAAATTCCATTAAAAACTAAAATAGTTCCACAACCATATACACCTGAACCGATCATTGGAACAACCCAGTGAATAGTGGGGTATGCTGTCCATGCAATGACGAATAGACCTATTGGAACGATGAATACACCAATCATAAGTGATGTGAATCTGAACTCTGGTTTGGCTACACCATTGTTCCTACGTAGCAAACCAAGATATAATCTGTCAATAAAGTATGGGGAAATTAACGCTGTAATAATCATACCAATAACAAGGCCAAAAAACGACATACCTTGTTGACTTAAGGTGAAACCGTAAACAGTTTTGAAAATATATGGGAACGCAACGAAAAATAAGTAAACAACTGCCAATGTAAACCCGGTATAAAAACATAAAACTAGCGTCATACTATCTCTAAACATTAACATTAGTGGTCTTTTCGAGGAAGTGATTATACTTTCGTAAATAGTAGTGTTCAATTTTTCTACCGGAGCATAATACTCATCATTTCCTGTCTCTTTTCTTAACCTTCTTGCTTTTCTCCTTAAGTTTATAGGTTCGTAGGTTTCCGGTACAAAAAGAACGACCAACACCAAGATTAACACCGACCAAAGTAACATTATTATAAATGTCCAAATGAAATTCATGTTGCTATTGACAAACCCTGAAATTAGAGGACCGATACCTGGACCCACAAATGGTGAAACAGAATACAAGACCAAGGACAATGCCAATTCCTTATTAGCGTCTTTTTTTCCTTTGTCATGCTTGCTGGCCTTGAATAAATCAGAAAATGATCCTGATGCAACTCCAAGAAAGCTTGATCCAAAAAAACCACTCATGAATCTTCCAAACAACATTCCACCAATATTGTCACAAAATGTAGTTAAAATTTCAAAAGCAATTGTTAAAGTTAATCCCAATAGATACACCATTTTTCTTCCATGGAATTCACTTATCGGGCTCAAAAAAACGGCACCAATTCCCAATCCCCAGATATATAAAGATATACCCAAAGTGCTGACTTCATGACTAATATTAAAATGTTCCATAATTTGTGGAGTAGCTAATGACCAACTTGATGAGATACAAGTAACGCACAACGAACCGAATGAAATGATTGAAACAATCGACCATTTATGAAACCGGGATAATCTAGTGGCATCTTCCTTGTCTTCAACTGAATCATGTTCAGGATCAAAAGTAACCAAGTAAGGATCATAGACCAGCTTTTCCGATAATATCCCTTCCTGTAGCTTTTCTGGTTCCTCGTCTAGATGGCATGAATCATTGACCAATTCAACGCTTTCTTTTGATTTTAACGATGCAATATCTTCAGACATTTTGAAGATGGCCTTATGACTGAGTAAGATAATAAGGGTGACTTTCTTATGTAGATCCTATGTATTTATACCTTTTTGAATTTATATGCGATGATAATAAAAGGCATTGAGCAGTCATTGCTTTATTGCCACGGTACATAGCAAGCCATAAAATTCTTCTAAAACAAAAAAATTTAAAACTCGGCTACCACCAAAAAATTGCTTTTTTCATCGGTACGACTGTTCCGATCCGAAAAGTTTTGGTTTCCTAATAGGGTAAGTGCGAACAAGAGATTTTTAGCGTCACTCAGTAGGGTGCAAGAAAACCATTACCCACCAGGTATGAATCGGAGTCGAATGATAGATCGACCCAGAACTTTGAAGTAATTCCAGGTTGTATGTGATCAATTTAAGGAGAATGTAAGACTTATATTAAATTCTACTGGAAAGTTAATAGTGTATTACCGGAGTTGCAAACAGAAGTATGTAGAATTTTTATGATCACCAAATGAGGGTTAGCGTAATTAAAACAATACTGATATTCAATTGTTCGATAAAACTAATAATAAGGTTTTTCTATTTAAGGAATAATTTCTCCTTTAGTCTTTTCGGAACTCGGAAGTTTTGAAATTGGAAAATCAAAATTTGTTAGTTGGAGTTAGCGAGAGTTCATCTGGTATCCCCAGAATGTGGCTCGAACATCTCTAGGGACAATATAGAGTGTAGCGTTATGAGTCATGTCCGTTTAACATGTGGTATTATCTTTTGAGAGATAGCAGACTTAAATAAGTAACGTATCCGATCCGACTTCATTTCTTGGGGTGATATGGCAAAATGGTAACAATAAAACTTTGCATTTCTCGGACCCATATTTGACTATATAAATTTTGATCTCCGCAGGAGGAGTACCTATGTACTTCATCTCCTTCAAGGTCAGAATAAGCGAACTCGATCTGAAGCAGATTCTCCGAAAATAGAACAGGCCACAAACTAGGGTCTACAACAAAAGAAAGGAGCAAAGAAAGAAGTTCTCTTTTACAATGATACAAGAAAAAACCTCTGAAAAACTCTGACAGGTTTGCGAAATCAATTGTCAAGCCATATATTTTAACTCGACCACTTCGTTAAACCAAAAGAGACCTCCTCGGTGAAGCGTAACATGCTCGAGCTATTACGACACAACAGGAAGAAGGGGACTGCACAAAGATGGCCGGTTCCCAATTTGGTGACTTGGGCACTATAAAATCTATCCGTCATATGTGAACACCAGGATCAATCGGCGCGGTAGTAGGTCAAAGCCCATTCAACATTGGTCGAACTGGTCCACCGCACTAGTTCTACAAAATCCATTTTCTGGGGGCAGCAGCTATGTCTTGGCCTACATTGCTTTGATATAGGTTAAAGGGTGCATCTGAACTTTAACTCCCTTATGGTAAGACACAGCAGCTCTAAAGAATCCTCCTAAGTATGTTTTTGATTACATGCAAGGGTAATTTGTTTTCACTTTTTGCATAGTTGTTTGTCCGTAACCGATACCCATTTTCGAAGAAATGAAACTAAGGAGTCTGGGACGGGCTCGAAACACAAGAATTTTGATCATTTCTCGTATACAATCCATGAGTATTGGGTGATGGAAAAATCCGTATACATTTTCAACTGAATCGTTTTATGTGATTAAGTTCCGTATTATAAGAGAAGGCACGTGCATAAATTTATTATTATTTTTAAATTTAGATGCACAGCTAACAATTCAACAAGTGTTCGTAAAATCGCCATTTGACGTTTCATACACACGCGATAATATGATGGCCATCAATTTTACTTGAGATAGCCATTCAGTACAATTCTCATTAAATTGGTTATTACATAAAGGAGTTTTGAAACTATTGGTATTTCGTGAATATCTGTTCCTTTGGAGGTAATAACGAGAAAAAAAGAAAGAGATTTCGACTTTGAGTTACTTTATCAACTTATACGTATCCATAGGTACATAATATTTCAACAGGCTTTGATAGCTACTGTGTTAATTTCTAAGCATATAAATTTGCCCCTTTCCATTACTTGAGCCAACCGCATTTTACAAGCAAGTTCCACTGGAGGCATAGCCACGTACAAATGTCCCTTCCATTATCAACAAAAGAAAAGCTTATATTTAGTGAAAAGTCACCTTCACCATTTACTCCTTCCAATGCCGTAATATTACGGAAACTAATTATTGTATTAGTGATAGAGTCGGTAATCTCAGGAACAGTTTATTATAACTATGACCGATTAAACTCGATAAATCCTATGTTAGCACCTACTCTATTGGGGTGTGTTTCTGGTGCGTTAGCACAATCCATAAATCAATATTTCAAGAGGAAGCTTTATATAAATAAGATTATTAAATTTATGATTTGGGGATCTATAAATGGTTACTTCACAGTTACATGGATCAATATATTGATAAATCGAATTGATAATTTACCTTCTAGAATTATCATTGATCAACTAATTGGAGCTCCTACATTCCAATTGATATTTAATGTTTTGAATACACTTTGGGATCAAGGAGAATTGTACACAGAAAGTACAGGACATTCATTTGTGAAATCTCTCAAATATAGTTATTGCTATTGGCCATTCTTTTCAATTTTTCTGTTTATGTTAATCCCTCAATCATTCATGTTTCCCTGTAATTGCTTGGCCAATTTGTTGTGGAATATTATTTTGAGTAAGATTGCATGAAATAGAATTGTGAGTTTGTTATAAACCGTTGAGACTGTATTAAAAGAAGTATAAATGATTATATAGATACATCGACTACAAAGTAAATTTGACTTCTTGTCTTTATTTCTTGAATTTTTTTAACGGATCTGATTTCTTTACTCTCTTGTTATGTCTATTCCTCTTCTTGTGGACCTTATGAAATGGAACAAATCCAAGTGTTTGGGCGTCTCCCCTAGCACTCTCTGGTAATAAATATTGCGGCACTCGTTTCAATTGACTTTGAACTTTAGCTGAATACAATTCTTTATCGTGTCTTAAACTGGATAAATCTTGAGGATTTTCTTGAAAGAACCTTGTCAATTTTTCCGAGTTTACTAACTCGGTCTTTAATTCTTTAATTCTAGCTTCCCTAATTGCTGTCTGAGTTACTGCTCTAAATGCATCTTCTGATCTATATCTGAACCCTTCGATTTGCTTCATATCAAATTGATATGGCTTAATTTCAAATCCATTCTTAGATTGTTGCTTTACGATACGGTTCAAAATCTTTTCATCTTTCTTACATGTTGGCAATGTCGCAACTTTGTGTTTTCCTAATTCCTTAGGCGGAATTACAAACGAAAGTGCCATACCCGACTTCCCAGCTCTAGCTGTTCTACCAATTCTATGTATATAGGATTTGGAACTAGTTGGTAAATCAAAGTTTAATACACAAGCAACATTTTTGAAATCAACACCTCGGCTAACACCATATTCTTTGTCATTCTTAAATTTCCATTTCTTCTTCTTTTTTGAGATTTCTGTTTGTTCAGTCTTGTCTTTAACCTCTTCGTCAGATTCCTCATCCTTTTCTTGAACATATTCATTGCTTTCATCCGTTGCAATTAGCAAGTTGTATACATTCTTATTGAATTGTTCAACAAGATGCAAACGAGAATTCATAGGCAATTCCCCATTCAATATACAACACTTAACCCCAAACTGTTCTAAGAATAATTTTAATCTATAACCACGATCAATATTGTTGACAAAAATAATCGATTTACCCTTAACTAAGTTCAATTTGAATATAACGTATGTTAGTAAGAACTTATCAAATTCGGTCGTCTTCACGTAGTATTGTAACAATTTACCTTGCTTGTCAGAGTCATCTTCATCATTCAACTTTATTATTGCAGGCTTAGTACAATATCTTGTCTTTAAATCATTCAAGTCTTCGGTCAAACTGGCGGACATCAAATAAGTTTGTAGATTGTCCTTATGAGGTAAATAACTTTCCAAATTTTTCAAGTCTTCAAAATAACCGAATGAAAATATCAAATCAACTTCATCGATGACAAAATATTTCATAGCTTTAAAGCTTACTCTTGACAAATTTTGGATCAATTTCCCTGGAGTCGAAATAATTATTTCAGGAGAAATTTTCAATAAGGAGCCAATCACAGAATCATTTAAGCTTGCATCACTAAGGTTTAAAGCATTAATTTTCTTCCCATTAAACATTAATAATTTCTCAACAAACTGCATAACTTGAGTACTTAATTCTCGAGTAGGTACCAAAATCAAACATTTAACACCAGATTCAAACCTATTGTTCTCATCTCCATCTTTCATTAAGTTATGTATAACAGGAATTGCGTATGCACCAGTCTTACCGGACCCAGTAGATGCTTTGGCTATAATATCCCTCTTTTCAGCAATGGCGAGTGGAATGACACTTGATTGGATCAAAGTAGGTGATATAAATCCAAGCTGGTCGATTGCTTGGAGAAGACGCGCATCGAGCTCAAAAGAATCCCAGGTTGTTTCCTCGTCCAAATAGGTTTTGGATACTTGTGTATTGTCTGTCATGGCTGGAATCAAGATGGTTGAATCAAGATGGTTGGCTGAATATTACAGAAAGTTAAAGAGATGAGATGAGGTTTGGATTTTATTAAAAAAAAATATTTTTCGGTACTCAAAGATTTATAGGAGCCTCAATTTCCAGAACCTTGGTTATGGAAGTGATTATTTGGAGTTCCCTTGTGTTCTTCCACATTCTTTGGGTTCTTCACAGCAATATTTCATTTCGATTGTCTTCCATGTAGTAGCCCTTCTATGGGTCCAATAAATTTCGTTTTGCTTTTAACGACTAAAGTTAATAAAGGAACAAATGAAGGAATTGTGAAGCGAGTGTGTTGTTTTGCTTCGCGGGTCTACATACTAATTAAGAAAACTTTGGCATTTTTAAGTTGAAAGTCTACTCATTCAAAATGAGTTGATAATCATGTGTTAAAGCGTATTAAAGCATAAAACGGTCAATCCTAGAAGATTAATTTGGCCGTAGAATATTGCCAATTTTTAGCAGCTGTGTTTTTTTTTTGGTCTTTCTAAGTTTGATTCTGAACTTGAGATGATATTTACAACTTCAATTCCGACTTTTTTGATTGAAGTGTATTTGGGGTTATATTTTCATAAATGCAATACTTTTGCAAAAGTCGTAGAATTGTATGTTAAGTTCTTCGTAGTAGCCCTTGCATGTTTTTTTTTTTTTTTTTCGGGGAAAACGGTATGGCGTCCTGGTTTCGATATTTCACATCCAATTTTAGGGAGCTGTCTAACTGGAATAATCAAAGCAGGTATATTTCTCCGGCTAAATTGTACATTCTCGATGTGCTTTTAATGAAATTAACTGACTACTACTCCATTTCACTACAACTATATGAATTCGCGAAATAGTAAACGTCCTGAAGTTTTTACAAATTTATTCTCGAAAACATTTTCACCTTCGCAAAGGAAAGTTATTATGATGGAATTCTATGGAAGAACTTAACCGGAAAAAGATAAACAGGCCATTCACGAATCGTATTCATATCATATTGATTTTATGTGTGAATCTTAGTAATGCGTAACCAATTTTGGTTGAATATGTCCTTACGCGTTTTCATGTGAACAATGCCATAAATACATATGATTCTAGCTTTAGACCTTTGTAAAGTTTAGCATCAAATATCCCTAATGGCCTTACACGACGTTATTACTCCTGAATACACCATCGGCGTACCCAAGAGAGTACACGTTTTCAACTTCAAGAAGAGAGCTTCATAGGCTGTCAAGGAAATCAAGAAGTTTGCTACTTAACACATGGCTATATCTGATGTCAGATTAGACCCAAAGTTAAACGTCCAATTATGGAAGAGAGGTGTCCAAAGTGTTGACACAGATTAAGATTAAGAATTCTAGCAAGAGAAATGATGAAGATGCTGAAGAAAAATTATTCGCTTACGTCGAACCAGTTATTGTTCCAGCCACCACGGGTTTATAAACTGTTGTTGTTGAAGATGAAGCTTAAATTTTAACGACCTAATTTATCATTCATTTATTTAGTAGTCATTATTCAGTTTTACATAGATAAGTATTTTAGCAAAAAACCTTCTGGTATAAAAATTAAAAATTGAACTCACCTCTTTTTTATTGCAAAATATTTTAGCAATTTTTGTATTACCCGGCCATAGGTTTTTGAAATGTCGCATGGAACACCTACCTAAGTCGCTCAAAGTCGTCATGCACAAAAAAATACTTGTTGAACATCAAAAATCAAATATTACATCTTGACAGTTGCACAAAACTATCGACCTTTCCTCCACCTTAAGTCGAGTCAGATAAAAAGAAAGTCGTGACGACAACTACAGGACTCGAACCTGTGCGGGCAGAGCCCAAAAGATTTCTAATCTTTCTCCTTAACCACTCGGACAAGTTGCCAATTTATAAAATTTTGTTGTATAATTCGATTAGTCCTCAGAGAAATATCACGTGATCTATCGGTTTAGTACTGTCATAGATATGCATTGAAAATACTATACGTAATGTGATATATGTAAAAAAAAAAAAAAAAGTCGTTTAGTTACGCACGACTCGAAGTGGGATTTGTAGTTTTATTTTTTCAAAAACAGTCTGTTTATTTAGTTCCGAGACATGCTAACGTACAGAAATAACAAACAGATATACATGTAACGATAGAGGAAAACCAGCATAGCAAGAAAAACCTCTGTAATGAATGGTCTTTTTAGTCGACCGGAAACCAAAATTGAGTTTTTGGCTGGGATTTAGTTAAACGATTATTCCATGCCAAATTTCTCTTCTCTCTTAGAAAGTTATTTCATTTAAAAAGAGTGTTTTTGCCACTCTACACTTTCTGAAGGTTCTATTTGGCACATCACACTACCTGATAATTTGGAAACCAAAACAAACTACATAATTATTTGGCAAGTTTGGAGTTGTTTCGAAGACGAGGGTTACTTTGATTTGGATCACTAAACTACGAACTTATTAACTGTCTTTCCAGTGTTTACTTCGACACTCTTATATTTATGGATTCTCTTGATTTGCGTTAAGTCCGTAAACAAAAGATGCCGCTTTTGCCTTTTCTGGATTTTTACTTTGGTTCTTTCCTACTTCCTTTCTCGCCTGCTACTTTACAATCCGCTATCATCAAGTTCCCATTCCAGAGTTGACACTTAGACCAATTATCTACTTACTGGAACTTTCAGAATTTGCTTGCTTTCCTAATATGTAAACAACCTTTGGATCCACCGGCATTTTTGTCATTTGAATATCTCTGTCGTAATTTACAAGCAAATTACCCGACCTTCTTGCAACCATTTTTTTTTTTTTTGCAGCCTTTCAATTCTATTCTAAACTTTACTATTTCCTCTCCAAACTTACTTACCCAACATCCCGCAGTTCCTTAGAGCCTCTAACTTACTCGGTAGATTACGCGAGCTGTATATCCCTAATTGGACGATTAAATTACATATGCTCGTCAGTACTATTTCTAGCTGAGGTTGCAGGATTATTGGGAAATTATTGGTCAGCAGTTTCTCCCACCAAGGACATCTCCCACTTGGCATTACAAACGCCCATCACCTTATAGCATAGAGCAATTCGTATTTTCAACCCAAAATTTTCCTCGATTTATAACAATTGTAGAAGGAGAGATTTGATTCTAATTCCACCCTACCAGAAGCCTGGTATAATGGGAGCCTTGCGGCTCCCAATCCCACCTGAATAAGATTAATTGTATAGTCTTTTATATGTTTCTGTAACTTAACGAATCAATTAATTACCTAGATCAATCTTATTGGTAAGCATCAGTATTATACATAGAATTACCGTTAAGAGGATTTAGAGATCGTGGTACTTTTCATATAACGTAGATACCGGACAAATCTGGAAAAGGTACCAAGAGAACAGCGAATCGTATTTTCTCGCGTAATTTTAAGTTTGGAGTTTTCAACAAATTACCCCCTTTAAAATGGTTTGGTCCTAAATCAATTGAAAAGGGTTTTGCAAGAAAAACAGCACTCCAAAATTGGGGTGCAAAAATCCCTCGAATGCAAATTCTGGGTAGATAGAAGACAGTTTCCAGTAGAGAATTGTAATTGCGATTTACAAACCATCCGATGTTGGAGCTGCTTGTAAGCAAGAGCGAGTTTGTACTAAAGGAGAAATGCTTTAATTTATGGAATGTGCATCTAAACCTAAATGCCATATAGAAAAGTGCACAATCAGTCAGTTAATTGTTGCATCTGATTTTACCCCAGATATTGTTCCCTGGTAATAGAATTATTTTCTTGCAACAGACTCTACATACAGTCCTCATAAACCTGAGCAACCAAACAAAAGAAAGCAATTCTCCTACTTATGGGTTTCACAGGTTAGCCTTTCTTGTATCATACATAATCCCACCCCTTTTTTTGATCTTTGAACTGTTGCCCCATCCGAAGGCCATTGGAAAGGGATTGCACATACTCAATATACAGTTCTGATTTAGATTAGAATAAGGTATGTAAAAGAAATATATTAAGAATAAAAAAATCATTTAAATCAATTTCTCTGTATTAATTTCAAGAGACAACTCTCTCGACTCTATCTATAAAGACCCAATAATAACCAAATAATAACCCTGGAACCCAATCACAATATAAATATAAACATAAATACTTCATAACATCTTGAAAGCAAGAGCAAAACTTTTTCTAATTAATGTCACTCTTGATAACATCCGTGCCTGATTTTCTGAACTTAAATCTTTTAATCTTAATCTTGTAATCGACAGCCTTAATCGAATCAATAATCGCAGACCCAATAGCAATACCTTTAGAATTAGAAGGGTTGGCCTTAAAATGGGAAGCACCATTCACGCCAATTGAATTAACAGAAGAACGAGCAGCAGAACAAGCAGGCAAATCTTCATCAGTACTGTTGCTTGAATCACTTGATGGAATAGTGTAATAATCATAACCCTTATTATTTACATGGTGCTTCTTTTGTTTCTTCACTGTGGTCTCCTCCGAAATAAACGATGGCTGGAATAAAGATTGTGTACACAGTTGACAGCAATTCAAACCACATTCTCTTAACTCACAACCTTTGGCATATTTGAGAAACTCGTGGTATAAATTAATCAAAAGATCGTTGTGAATACACCGCTTACATTTAATCAACAATGTTAAGTCGGGTTGAACTAACGGAGATAATAAAGAACGCAAGCAACACGGTAAGTTAATCTCAGATGGAGACTCGGACGCAATATATTTATAGTATAATCGTTGCCAATTAAGTAAGGTCGGCGGATGTAATGATAAATAATTACTGACATCTAATACAAACTCCAAATTCTCTTCACAGTGAATATTGGTTAAGAATGTCTTAAAGTTCAGTATATTATATTGAGAATCTTGTGGAGCGCAGACATCCAATAATTCATCCAAAGATGGAGGTGTAATTTCAGGTAAAGTAGGTGGTAGTAAGGGATTTGATAAGGTAGGCGATAACGTGTCCTCCCCTGTTGTAATGCTGGTGGAATACGGTCTTATTGCGTAGTTGAAATAGTCCTGTATCGTCGATGGAGAAACTTCAGACGTGATTGAACTTGCTGAAGTCATCATAATACGTAAAATATTAATGCGTATCTATTAGTGTAACCATAACATGTAAGGTATCAGCACCGTGCAGTTGATGGAATCTTTGGAAAGCAAGAATTGTGGATTTTGGGGATTTTTATAAAAGATTATTTTTGAGGTAAAATGAATTATTTTTTTTACCTGCGGGTGGACAAAATATTTTTAGCCACAAAATTGAAATTATTACATGTTGTTGTGGAATAAAAAATAATTATTCTTTCACAACTCCCCACCACAAGTATACCACCAAATATCCTAGAATTATTATTTGCTTTTTCTCCTCATTTAATCAGTTGGTTTTTTACATGACGCAAATTCCTGTTTATATACAGGGACCGTTATTTACGTTAATTTTCTGACTCGCTCCCAACTTTAAAGGATACCCACGAGTACCGATCATTTGCTACAAAATGGAATTAGTCATCCAAATATGAGCCGAATAGTCAAACTTATCGAAGATTAGGACAATGAGCAAAGGCTTCTAAGGGGTTGATAATATCCAGAGAGTTTGCTTAGAGTTGGTAGTCAATCGCATAATTCGAGAGAGAGGGAGAGAGAGATAGGTGTAGTTGCTTCTTGAAATTATAATTGATAACTGAAAGTCTGAACTAGAATTTATTTAATTACATGATCAGCTCTATAGTGAGTAATTATTGAAGAATGGTTGTATGGAACAGAGAATCTCTCCACTTTTTTTTTATCCAAGAAAACCGTTTTATTTTTTATTGAAAAATCACCAGCTATATTTTCACCATTATTTTTTTTTGTGGAATCTTGAAAATATGAGATCATAATTTTTCAACTCATAAAATAATTGAGTGAAGATATGCATAACAACAAGCCGAAAATGGCGGGGTGGGGGCGCGATTCAACCAAGAAGTTGATTTCTGTCATGATTTGCGGCTGCAACTGTTGGACTAGTACCTCTTCTTAAACTCTTTATTTGTTCATATGTTTAAAACAGGGCAAGAAACTGGAACTATATCCATCTTTTACCGTTGTTATGTTCAAACAATTATTGTTTGTTCAACAAAGACAACAAAATAAAACTTGGAGACAGTTTTTCATTTTTGGCCTCGCTACTATTTTTTTTGTTTCAATCTTGTTTTGATTGTTATTGATGTTCTTTCATAGAACAGCAACACCAACTTCAGCTAGAATGATAGGATGGTAACTATAAGTGTGAACAATTGACAATAGTGATTAGTGAATTTCATAAGGTAGATTTAGTGGTCAACAGGTTGGAATCATAACAAAAACTTTGCAATTATAGCTCCACACTGCAATAGGTCTGTGAAACATTACCTAAATACAGTGATCGCTCGCTTAATTCGAATTTCTTATTCGTGCTCTAATTTGTGTAATTAGCAAATGTGTAACTTCAAACCGTTCTTTTGAACTATACGTACAATCGAGTCATTTCCAAGCTTATGGGCGAGATTCTTTACATGCAAGCATAATCTGTTCATTAGGTTAACACTGTTGAATATTCATCACAAATTATGGAATTCGTCCATTGGATTTTCAATGGAATAATTTTTTTTTTTTGAATTTTACGAGAATTAGTGTTTCGTAAAGATAACCTTATTTTTCGAACCCTTTTTTTTAAGCTCAAACCCAGTGTTAGTTCACCAGCTTATATGTCGGCTTTGTGCTTGTAAAAAATCAACACAACCATGTTAAAGAAAATAGAATATCAGACCATCCAACAATTCCAAAATCCCCAGGTGAAATTTCTGAAAAGTTAACCATCGCATTAAGAAGGAAACACGCATGATTACATGATGCGGTCGATAAAAGATAGAGGACTTTCTTTTTATTCAAGCATTCCAATTTTGACTTGCAATTGACGCGGTATGACAGTTTGACAAAGGTATTGACTTATTTAGGTCGTCTAATGACATACAAACGAACTTTGTCTTCGGTAACAAAAGTTACTAGGTTTCATCCCAAACGATTTGCAATATTTGCAATCTTGGTGTTGCCAACCAATTCCCTTTTATTAATTCTATTAAATAAATATATTTTCCAAACCTATAAAAAGATTCACCAATGAACTAGAACCTCGGGCCGGAGAAGGAATTATAGTTCATACCCTCGAAGGGCCAATAACAATACTTCTCTACAGTGATTGACCCTTGGTTGTCACTTGCACCCTTACACTTTGATACAGTATGCACAGGGGTAAAAGCTCCTAACGCTTGTCTATAGGATGAAATTACCATAATTTTAACACCCAATAGGTCCTCTCTATAAGAAGGTCTAGTACTTTTGAAACTTCCGGACGGAAGCCTTTTTATTTGGAAGGCCTGTTCTACATTTTGAGTTATTGCAACCTGCGATATTGTCGTTACGATACCCTATTCTTTGGCCTAAGTTAGTTGGAGTTGTGGGACTTCGTTGTTACCCATGACCAAACTATTGATGCTGCCCACTGTCACACATTTTCGTATTTGGCTCCAGTAGGCCGCGAAGGGAAAGAAAAAACGTAATCAATGCTTTCCTGGATGTAACGGCGATGGTGCTGAAATAGGGTAAATGTAATCTTAAAGTAAATGATATATAAATGTGGGATTCACCACGGATAGTCCAACTAATTCAACGGCTAGACTTATGACTTACGATATTTGCGCGTAGTTACAATGTGGTTTATAACGCTTAAATACAAAATTCACTCATCTATAAAACAAACAAATTACTATAAAATTACTGGGAATCCATCTCTTAAATATAGAAGTCCCAACTAACAAAGAACAATAAAGACCATGTTTACAGATCAGATTTTAAGAACTAATTTTACCTATTAACTTAAGTCAAATACCGAAATAATTTTAGCCGAGCGACATAAATGTCGCGTGTCGCAAATGACAGAAAATTTAGGGTCATAACTTAAACGTAGTGAAAGTTGCGACACCGACACAGATTAATATGGTTCCGAAAACACACCAAAGACTGGTGCTAGTTCTCTGGAAAGTTTACGGCAAGGTTCATTTCGATTCAAGCATATTGTAACGTTGTGTATTTGAATAGAATATAGGTTTTCTTAATGATATCACAGAGACTAACCTTGAACTGAGTTGCGGTTCGATTTTTGTAGCAAGGGACCATATCTGACTTCTTAAGAAACTGAAAATGGGTTGGTGTTGCGACCGGACCTCATATTTAGTATGATACAATACACTTTACAAAAATAATAAAAAGAGATGAATTAAACAACAGAACAGTTATGACACAATATTTCTTCGCCGATTGGTTCCTCAGAGTCGGACATTGAAACGAATGATTTTAAGTTCTGTGCAAATAAAACCACGGATTTGTTATTCATCACTCCCGTTCGGGAGACGAGTCACATCAGCTCGTATATGAAGATCATAAGCATTCAAACGTAAAATTAGAAAGAAATAGTTTAGTTTGGCATCGTTTGAAAGAAAATCTAATTGACAATCTTTGGTCTGAACTTTCTTGACGAGATTGAGAAGGGATGATAAAATCCAATTACCGATCACAAGGAGGAGAGACGGCGCCATTTAGTACTCAAATAAGATGTCTAATGATAGAGAAATGCACCATATCCAATACATTACGGACTCGTATGCACAGGCAATGATTTAAAAGTCATTCCCCTAGTAAATGAACGATGTATCTTCCAACCAAGTATTTTTCATTTTCGCAACCATTGCGTTAACCAAATTTGGAAATTTTTTTAGTAGATGCAAAACTTGACACGCCATGCACATAATGATACTAAGGCGAGACAGTACTACTATAAAAGCAATAGCCATGTACCGATTGTTTTATCTCGTCTTTACTTTCCTACATTATTAACTGAGATCACAACGCAAGATGGATTCTGATTTAATTTCCAATGCTGGCGATATCGTTCTCAGCTTTTCACTTCCTGGTAGTGACGAGCTTCTTGATCTTCCATTTTACGCTATCGATGATTATCAAACCGAGCAATTGGCCAAACAAATTGTTTCCGCAGTTTCAATAGGTGCTTGCTCAGTTTTATTGATATTTTTGATTGGCATATCATACCATAGCAAGAAGAATCAAGTATTTAGATCAGTTTTGTTTAACCTCAATTCATTCATTTTGCTAATACAAATTATTAGGTCCGGTTTGTACATCAATTATTTGGAAGGGGGGTTATCGACTCCAAGCTTTTATTTCACCGGAATCTATGATGGCACATCTTATGGAATTTCCGATGCCTCAAATGCCTTCAAAGTTATTTTGGTTTCTCTAATTCAGATATCCTTAACTTTTCAAGTTTACATTATGTTCAAAAAGCCAGGAAAGAATTTCTGGGGTATAGCTGCAAGCTCGTTCATTGCGTGTTTTTCCATCATTGTTGTTGCCTTCAATATCAATGCGGTCGTTCTAGCGCACAGAAGATTTTCTGCATTTCTTAGACAGGAGGCTGTTGAAGTTTCCGGTGTTTGGAATGACCTACCAACAGTATTATTTTCGATTAATATTAATATAATGTCGGTTTTGTTGGTTTGCAAATTGGCAATGGCCATTAAAACAAGAAGATACTTAGGGTTGAAGCAATTTGATGGGTTTCATATCCTATTTATTATGTCCACTCAAACTTTAATCATCCCTTCAATTATCTTGTTTATTCACTACTTTGTTGACAATAGTGGTGACTCTGAATTGGTCCAAATTAGTTTCCTTTTGGTAGTTTTATCGTTGCCTTTAAGTTCAGTCTGGGCCCACGCTCAACATAATGTTGAAAAGGTAAGTCAAATTCCAAGCTTGGGTTTCATTACTCGTGAGAAAAGTACACATGATACCTTAATTGGTCATTCACCAAGCAAGACATTTACTGCTGAAAAGTATTCTCATGGAACGCCTGCTGGATTTAGTTTACTGGGGAATTCTTTGCCTCCTGATATTGAAGAATTATTGGACGAGGGAAGTCCTGAAAGTATTGGTATTATCGATAAGCAAGTTACTATCAATACCACTTAAGTTTTTTTATTGACTTCAAAAGCAATTCGTTTTAGGTTATTTTCTTGAAATGTTATACCCTTTTATTTAGAAACTAATAATAATAATAATCTATATCTCTATCTGTATCTCTTCTCTAAATATACAATTTGAAAGGGAATAGCATGAATTTATGAGAAATTCTGATGAAATTTCATAAGATTACTATTTATTCCACCAACAATTGTTACATAACTTGAAATCTTAGTTATTTCAGTAAATATTTCGTTAGCCAAAAAATATTTCTAATCTATTAATCCCTTAAGGTCTTAAACAACGAAGGGAGTACCATGGTGGCAGAACCAGTACAAGCAACAGTGCAAACACTCAGTCGATTTTACTACAAGACTGCTGATTATATTTCAGACAAACAGGAAAGTGTTACTAATTCAGATTATTACAAAAAAATCTCGAAGTTCAACCCGTTTACCGAATACTTTGATTCAACAATTGACATCAAAGCAAACTCGTCTTCGTCTCCGCCACTGCTGTCTTCCTCTATCACATTGACTTATGATAGATTATGTGATCACATTAATCGGAATGCGGCTAAATACGTATCCATTCTTACTATTGGCTTAGGAGCGACAAGTGCATATTTAATTTTACGAAGAAAGCGAAAGATGTCAACATCGATGGAAAGGGTAAAGAGAAGAGTCCCCAAGTTACCTAATGGTGCAAGAAGAGACGTCATTTTAATTATCGGATCTCCTACTGAGCCATTAACTAGACTAATTGCACTTGATTTTGAAAAACGTGGATTTATTGTCTACCTAACCATTTTGGATGATATTGATTTCAAATACATTGAGTCAAATCCAATCACTGACGATATAAACTACTTAAACTTAAATGAATCGAATTGCATGGAAGATCATATTTCAAAGTTTAATCAATTATTGAAGTTGCCAGTTGTGCCATTCCCTGGTGCAGAATCGCATACTTTAAGGCTTGTTGGGGTTCTCTTTGCCCCAAGCTTGTATTTCCCAATTGGACCTATCGAACACATTGGAATTGGCACCTGGACAAAATTGAGCGATAGATTGTTAACATATCTTAAATTGCTTTCTTCTGGGTTAATCCAATTGATCAGGACGCAAAACTCAAAAATAATATTAATAAACCCTAATATTTTGAGTACATTGAATATGCCATATCATGCACCGGAAACAATTTTCCAAAATCAAATGAAGAATTTGTTTACTACATTGACAAGGGAATTAAGCTGCCGTGAGATTTCGGTAACTCAAATTAGACTAGGAAATTTGCACATCTCAAATCAAAGATTGAACTCAGCCCCTAGGATTGCATCACTTGTAAATTCGCAGGTTAGGTCCTGGACTTCTGAAATGAAAGAATTATATTCTGACGACTTTATCAAATCCCAATACAAAGCAAATCCAATTAAATCTTCTGGACGAGGTACGAGTTTAAGAGAATTGCATCACCTCTTATTTGATTTATTGTACAATGATAAAAGAAATGTTCTGGTGGTATACTGCGGCACTGGAGCGCAAAGTTATGACTTGATTGCTAGAATATTCCCCGAATCTTGGATTGGGTGGTTCTTACGTTAAATAGCCCTAATCGATTTGAGGAATACTTGTAAATAGTACACGACCATTCTTTGTTTTTTTTTGGCGATGAGTTTTTTTTATTATTATTACTGAATACATATTTTTCCATTTTAGTTTTTCTTTACCATTTTTCTTCTTCTTGTTCTTCCTTCTCTTCTTCACGTCCATAGTCAAAGATTTGTTATCGAAGCTTACAAAAGGACATACACTCTGTGTATGTCAATATTAATGCTTTGGGGAAAGTCTCCTGTCACAACAGCGGAAACGTAATGGATTATCATAATCTCCATTGACGAGATGGTTAATGTTTTTCGAATCCTGGTCTACTTGTGGGTGACTTGGTATATGTTCGTTGGACTTTTAAATGCTTGAAGTTTAATATTTCCTGATTTTCCTTGAGTGTTGATGGTCACCTGTATGTCTTTTACTAATTCGTCTGAATCTTGCCTTTCAAAAGCTCTGGTAATTGACATTCATAAATGGGGACTCATTGATGTTGAGAACAAGGATTTTGTTGGGGAAGGTTTTACATAGTTTAATTACTTTGGTCATATATCTTGTTGCTCCAGATCGATTTTAGATTAGCTTGATCGCCTTGTATTTGATTACCTGATTGAGTTTCTTTAACACCCGATTGGATGAATATATTGATGTTATTCTTGGGATAATGTTGATTCCGTCGACGACTGGGCGCTGTGTCCTGAACGAAAGTTATAGCAAATGATCAAAAGTTTCTTTTGATTAACGCAATGGAGCTTACTCTTGATTTATGGACGTCCCAACCCCCCTCAAAGTCTGATTTACAAAAGTAATATTTTGGTAATTCGCATTGTCAAATATGCCAGACTTCCAAGTTCAATTCAAGTTGAATACTGTTTATGTTGAATTCTCTGGATCTTAATTTGCTAGTTCTAGAGATGAATTCTTTGTTGTTCACATGATGAAACATCAAGCAAACATAGAGTCAAGCTCTGATTGTTATTAACAACTTCGAGTTTCGCTGTCTGGAAAAATGGCAGGTTTTTCGAAGCTGAAGAGAGTTGCATAATTTCTGAGAACACAAAGAAATTTCATCATTAGTTACTTTCAAGACCAGATATATAGATGTAAACGGTATCTCAACGATGAAAATAAGTTGAACCTTTTAACACATCGTAAATATAACAAAGTATATCGAATAAATATTAACACCTATATAACTATTCATTTCTTCTATTCCACCGGCCAATGATTCGTTAAACCTGTGCCTCCTCTTGACAAATTATCGTTCCCCAGCAACTCAATGGCATACAATAACAATGTGGTGGCCATGTTGATCCAATTCCAAAATTGCCATGGATGAACCACAATTGGTGGGTCTCCATTCTCCCAAAGAGGCCATAATTGTAATTCTGTCCCCAATTCTCCTGCGTATGATAACATCAAATGGGTATACACAGCAATTATCAAGCATGGTGAATATGCATATATTAACCTTAAAAAAGTAGATGATGGTTGAGATTTGGGAGGTTTCAAATGAAATGATTTTCTGAATCTGGTTGCCTTCTGATTTGAATCTTCTACAATGGCCGTAGCGGAAGCATCGCTATCTGTACTAGTCTGCATTCTTGATAATGCGGTAGAGGATGCCTGCCTTGATCTTGGGGTAGGTGTTTTCGGAGGTGTACCTGAGCCATACGTAACTGATTGATATAGTGATGGGACAATCTTGGTGGCAGCATAAAAAACACCAATTCTGTACGCAAAATTTAACAACAACGGGAGCGTTAATTTTTGGCTTGCCATAATTAAGAATTCCCACACTCCTTTGAACGATCCTGGTAAGGTAATTGCTAGGAATGGAACTACCTCTGAAATTGGATTTAATATTGATGGAGGAATCAAAGGAATTTCATTTCGCAAATTTATTGTAGCCTGCCTTAGTAAATTTGCTAAAGCTTGGGAAGCATCTTCTGATAATATTGGAAAGGTTTCATAAATGCATTTAACAATATACGCAAACAACAACGAAGATTCAATCATTGATCCTTTACCGCTTACTATCCCAAATAAACCAATTCCCATAGTTGTGGTTAAAAAAGATCCTAGTAAAGAAGCACTTGTAATATCAATTGTGAACGGGAAGACATAGATTCGATATAAAAAGTAGAAAGCACCAGTAATTATTGACGCACTTCCAATCATCGCTACAATCAACCAAGAATCTGATTTATAAAGGGTAAACCAATTAACTGTTTGTCCGATAGCTTGGATTAGTAGTAAAGAACAAAATCCTTCTAATATTGTGAATACAGCTGTCGAATTTCTTAATACGAACTTCCAAATGAATATGGGGTTTAACTGAGACGGATTATCTATGTGCAATTCATGACCAAAATAACTTAAGAAGAAAGTTAACAAGCTAGGAATAAAAAAATGTTGGCTATAATATATGAGTGAAATCCATCTGAAATATCTTGTTCTTCGAACTAGGAGTCTGACTGTTGTCAATATAAAATATATAACAATTGTCGTTAATGAAAATGCTAGTCCACAATTGACGCCACCAACATCAAAAGCCAACGGTATAGTCAAAATAATCAACAGTAAATATAAGGTGGAGAAGATTCCGTGTATGGCTCGTAGTATGCTTTTGGTGAGATGTGTCATTTGTAAAAATTTCGATGTATTCTATGAGGTTAACGAGGAGGATGGTGGAGTTCTTAGACAATTTCGAAGCGATTGACTTGTTGTACAATTATCAAAATCAAAAGGTCTTATAATTTCACGATTGGACAAACCAAAAATCAGCTCTACTTAGTTTATTTTAAGTTGCTTGATTTGTATGTTGAAAGCCTTTGTTGATTTATTTACACTGGTAGAATCAGTTTGTAGTAATTTTTTTAAGGTTGATTTTTTGTTGATTAATAGTAAAATAACAACTTTTGTCTAGGTGATTTCGCAAAAAACTACAGAATCAATAAAGACAAGCCCACGATAAGATAGAGGCACAAAATATCTAAAGAAGCGTCGTATTTGCATTTATTTATCTACGGATACTAACATATAACAACTCTTTAAGCCAGAAGAAAGTTCTGATTCCAATAATTGTCGTAGTTTTGAATCCACTCATTCGATATTCTAAGTTTCCTGTTGTACCTCGAGGTTCGAATGGTGTATGTATCAACATCCTCTACCGAGTATACTTCATGCAATTGTTTGCTTGCTTAAACTAGCCTTCTGGAAAGGCGATTGCCTATTCATTCGTACATTTTTTGTTCAAAATATAGTGCTTTTGGATTTATATATCGATGGTACCCAATTTTATCAATTATTCTCAAGGTATCAAGTTACAGTTTGAGATTCTTATGTGTTCGGCAGGATCGAATAGCAGCAGAAATTCTGTTGGGTCGAACTATGAACACAGCAATGAACTATTTCTTTAATAATCAGATATATTTACCAACAATCCCAATTTATAACCATGTGTTTGCTAGGCTTCCCATTATACAATCATATCCTAGTCTACGACATTACTAAGCACAAATTATTTTGAAAAACTATGTCTTTATTTACTCTTCAATTCGTTTTTTTTGCATCTTTTCGGATAAAACTACAAGAGTTTTTGACGACTGTAGAGGAAAACCTGATTCGGCGAATTTAAACACCCATGTAGTAAACTGAGTTGAAAATACTAGTACACATCCATAATTCAAGGGAATTTCTTTTTGAAATTACGGAAGCGGCTGGAAAAATGGGCATAAGCGAGAATGGCTCTATTACACTCTTGGCCGGTTCTTATGTTCTTACTAAAAGAGAAAAGGTCTGGCCTGCTTTTAGTTGGCTATCTAGACAGCTAGCTTCGCTACTACTAGTAATATTAAATCAGTAATATAATTGTCGGTAACAACTGAGTTCTGTGTTCTTGCATCTGTTGCGAAATGTGGAGAGTTTGTTTAAAAAAAATGCAAGAACAGAATTTGTTGGCAAATATGACCCCAGAATGATTCTACCGTGCGATTAGCTTTCTTGGACCATAAATATCTTGGTTCACAGTGCATAGGATATTCATAGAAATGGCGAAATCAATCAGCAGAAGGACTAGTCTTCTGTCTAGAAATGTTGATATGTCACGTTGTAAAATGCAATCTTGAACGTTCATAATATGTTTTGCTTTCTTGATATCTTGGCATAAATCCAAAACTGTACGGAACCTCTTATCATAGGCTTTTCAACTTCTTGGTACCCAAGCAGGAAGCCACATCTGGAAATAAAACTTATTCGAGAAATAAGCTTACCATATCCATGGAATACAGAGCTTTAGAAAATTGCCTGTTGGTTAATGTGAGGATCTAAAAATGAACAATATTTACCCGTATATCCTTCCCGATGATTATTCTTTGGCCAAAAAACGCTTAAATGATTGATATACATCCGTTCGTGGAATAAAGGTATTAAAATACGGCATTAAACATATAACTTTAATTTCCCAAATAATAGTTTATAGAATAGGTAATAGAAATTTCAACAGTTCCAAGATATTTGGAAGGTGGCATTTTTCAATTTTGATATAAATCCTAAAGCCTCATTTTTAGGATATAGCTACCTTTTCTTGGCTAACTTCAAGATGCAAATCGTTTTCAGTACTCTCTCTATTTTAATATAAAATACCTTCCGTCGCCTTCTTTCATGCCTTCTTCTTATGTTCATACCAGCACTCAAAAACGAGAAATGGGAAGAATTGCAACTTACTTCGGAAGATTAAAATGGGGATTCTTACCTCACAGAAGAATTATTGATGAAGATCTTGATAACTTCGTTATTGGAAATGGTCATGACGATACTTCTTACCCCCAAAAAAACCTGGAAAAGGATGAATCCAAAAATGAGGTTCAAATTAAAGTAGTGGAAACACATTCATTGGAATACCGTGATGAAAAGGATCGTTCTTGCTGGAAATTTTTTGATGAATATGAGTATCGAGTCAATAAGCAAACTAAAGATAAGCGCAAATGGTACAGATGGTTCCATGATGATGATACGCCAGAAGAGCGTCGCCTTATTTTGAAAATTGATTTGTTGCTAACACTTTATTCCTTAATGGCGTATTGGGTTAAATACCTAGATCAAACTAATATAACTAATGCGTATGTTGGTGGATTGCAACAAGCAATAAACATGCAGGGAAATGATTTTGTCAATACACAGGTTATGTTCTCAATTGGGAATATCGTTTTCCAGCTACCTTTCATGTATGTCTTGTACGCTCTTCCATTGAACTATGTCATGCCCACGCTAGATATCTGTTGGTCAATTCTTACAGTTTGTTTATATCGAGTTGAAGACGTACCTACCCTTAAAGCTATTCGTTTCTTGATTGGTGCATTTGAGGCACCTGCATACATTGCATACCATGCTCTCTTTGCATCTTGGTTCAAATCAAGCACTGGCGAGATTGCTCGTAGGGCAGGATTTTACTACCTTGGTCAATACCTAGGCATTTTGACTTCTGGATTATTATCTGGAGCGATCGCAAGAACTATGGATGGCATCGCAGGCAAACAAGCATGGCAGTGGATTTTCATTGTTGATGGTCTTATCTCCATAGTGGTTGGCGTAATTGGCTTCTATATGATTCCAGGAACTCCCGAAGATTGTTATAGTATATTCCTTTCTGATGATGAAATCAGGTTAGCAAGAAAAAGAATGAGACAGGATCAAAAAAATGCCAAGCCACGGGAGAATGTTGTCAAGCACTTCTTTGATATAACCATCTGGAAGTCTATTTTCAGCTCATGGCATTTTTATGTATTATCATTGTGGACTGTTTTCTGTTGGAACAATTCTAATGGTTCTTCCGGAGCTTATGCCTTATGGCTACAATCCCTTACAAATGCTGATGGATCGGCAAGATTTGATCCTGGAAGATTACAAGACTACACCGCTTTAACTCCAGGTTTGGGTTTGATCTGGTTAGTGTTGGTTTGCGGGTTTGCTGATTTCTTTAATTGTAGGTGGGGAGCTATCGCGTTTTCTCAGTTTTTTAACGTCTTGGGAAATATCCTATTGGCAATTTGGAACATACCTGAACCAGCAAAATGGTTTGCGTTTTGTTTGCAATACTTTGGTTGGGCCATGGCACCGGTTTTGTACTCCTGGCAGGGAGATATTTGTCGTAAGGACATTAGAGAAAGGCAAGTAATTTTGGTGGCCATGAACATGATGGCACAGCAATCAACGGCTTGGATTGCAACGCTTGTCTGGCAAACAGTTGAAGCACCCCGGTTCATAAAAGGATACACATTCACGGCCTGCTCAGGGGTAGCTTTAACCATTTGGACACTTGTGGTATTGTGGTTTTATAAACGTGATGAAAGGGCCAATGCAAGAGCAAATGGAATTGTACTTTACAATTCAGCTAAGCAAGATCCGGAATCTTCTTCCACGAATGGAACGGAATGATTCATTCACTCTTTTAGATAGTTAATAACAGATTATACTCTTTAGTTTCTATATTGCAGATTTCTTTTTTATCAATACAACACGAGTTCCTTCTAGTTGCTTGATAGCAATTCGTCCGCAAGTAATTAAATATGGGTGAAAGGCATAACAACTACATGTCAGCAAACTAACCCGACTTTTTACTACGGAAAGTAAAGTAATTTTTTGATTCTGTGTGCGGTGGCATTGTAAAAATATTGCGATTTATCTTACGATTAAGGTGCTATGATGATTTGATAGACAATGGAATTCGAGGTGAGATATGATTTTGTTCACGAGTAGCATCTTCAACGAGACTGCATTGTGTGCGGCGTAACACTCTAGCGATCAATTATCCCAACTCCCCAGAAAAAATTCTTTGAAATTTCAGTTGCCATAGTGGAAAGTACTACAATCTATGTAATCATGATAGATGGAAAGATACATAGAGCATATTCACTAAACTCAATTGAAGGGTTATCGATATCTCCATATCCAGCGTTTTTGTTTGGAAACCTCCTTATTCTAAAAGGTATCTTCTCCTCTTTCAATCCTTCATGTGTTACAACTAGTGGAGGAGGGCGGACTCTCCAAAAGGTCCAACCCACCAGGATATCATGTTTTGGTTTTGGTGCTACCCAGTTGTTGGGTGCATGGCTAATGTTTGACGGCGAGCCTGTAAATGCTGCTGGTTTTAATTTTGCCTGGCTGGCTTTATATTTAATAGTGCATGGAAAGTCAAGTTTGAAAAGTGTAATAAACGGAAGACTCGGTCCCTTGGGATTAAGCGTTCTTGCTTTGAGTAACTCGGGAATATATGGACGTGGATTTTTTAGGCCCCATGAAGCACCACTACAATAGTTGGATAGAGACAATTAAAAAATCAAAATCCCCATTTTATGCTATATAACGTTATATATCAACCCCATGGTAAAGGCAAAATATCTCTCTCGTTACAATAACTCGTTATTTCTCTGTCATCATACAACTCAATAAATTGTTGATCCATTGGTCTTTCCTTTGGAGCTGAAAATTTTCTGTACTCATCAAATATAATAGTTAAAGACCATTTTTGTAACCTTCTTATTACTCCCACTAGACAACCAGTTCTATGTTTGCCTCTATTGCAATGAATCAAAATTGGATGATTTTCTGGATTCAATACAATTTTAACTGCTTCCGTAATCAAATCTGATGAAATTTTCACGAATGGTTCTTTATTCCCCGACATCCCCAATTGGAATAGCTCGATCTTTTCCTGCTTTAGAAAGTCTGATTGTAGTTCAGGATAATCTTCTGGAATCAAACACAATATTGATTTTAACTTCAATGTCCTTAAAAATGAAAAATTGCTAGGTTGCGGGAATGATGACCGATATATCTTGTTTATTACTGGAGCAAAATTTTCTGGGGGTGTTAGAGGAAACTTTTCCTGTCTGTTTTGGTCATATTCTTGCTGTAATTTCTTTTGCAATTTTAAATCTAACTTATCATCCAAATCTTCTTCATATTTAATATCTTCATCTTGTTGGCTCTCGTCTTCTGTCGTTGTATTAGGTGCTCCCTCCTCCAATTTTAACACATCTAGTCGCGATCGTATTAGGTTATTATCGTTGCATAACTGTGGTTGACTTAGAATTGCTGAATAATCTGTTGATATGTCTGAATGGATGTGATCCAGATCCAAATTAAACGGTACATACACACTTCCAGGCGAGAGCCCCGAGTCAGAATATTGTGGTAATTCCTCGTCCATTTGAAAGGGGTCCTCGTTGAATTCCGACATGGCAAAGTTCGAGATGATGTCTTGTTTCCTTCCAAATCAATGTAAAATAAAATATCAACTAGTTGACCTAAGTTCAACAAATCACAAACCAAAATGTAACTGATCTTCGTTAGTTATCCAGAGTAGGTGATGATTTTGATAACGTTTTATTCATTTCCTTCTGTGTTATCCTCAAGTGTGAACTTTGAATTGAAAACTGATTTCCAATCAATTAGTCCCTATGAAATGGGCGTGTGCCTACCGATGTACTATTTTTTTGCTCATTTCATTTTTCATTTTTTCAGCATTAGAATTAAACGTATTTCTGAAAATATATTTTTACCTCTCATTTCGAAGAGATGACCATCGTCACCCAACGAAAGGAAGAACATGCCATTACAGAACAAGAGGAAAAGGAGCCATAAAATCCAGAAAGAATCAAGATTTTCGATAGACAATCAAAGACCGAAGAACAAAAATGGAAGATCACAATTAAGGACTGTCACCAGAAACGCTGCAAGGAATAAAAGAGTCAATGAGGACGAGATGAGAAGCGTATTAGATCCTGAAAAGTATGAATTTGTTGAAGAAAATGAGGCAGCAGATGCCAATGACGATGATACTAATCATGAGGAGGCATATAATGCACTATTAACTTTGCTAAAATCGGAGAACAAGGAGGAGAGGGCCCAGGAAGTACCATCTGTACAACAATTGGAACACGATACTGGGGAACAAGAAGATGTTGCAGGAATTAACATGGGAAGCAACGAAAAAGATGAAGCTGAAGATGAATCTATTTCTAGTGACGAAGAGCATGAGAATGATACGCTTAAAAGTATATACAATGATCCGTATGAGGTGCACTTCAATCAACCTACTGATGAATACATCACTGAACAAGAAAAGCAAGTGATTGCAGATAATGGAAGATGGATACTTCTGAAAAGGAATACCTTTGATGCGTTGCAAATTCTGTCCTTGTTCTCATTGCCACCTGGGACTCCAATTAGGTCGCCATCCAGTGATAAGCAACAATTGCAAGACTATTCAATAAAGAAACGAGTTTTGGATTCTTATGAATCAGAATTCACAAAGGAGTTGAGTGCTTTAGAGTCAACAATTCTCAATCCCATGTTGAATTACCAAGATGTACTTTATCAATATAAACATTTCAAGAATACAAGTTACCGCAAGTTGTACATTTTACATGCTTTAAATCATATTTACAAAACCCGAGATAGAATTATACGAAATACTTCCAAATTACATAGTTTCAGAGAGTCCAAACTTTCTGATGAGGAGCCCGAGTACAGAGATCAAGGTTTTACTCGACCAAAAGTTTTAATCTTATTGCCAACTCGAAATGCGTGTCATGAGGTAGTCGAATCGCTCATTAAGGTATCTGGGACAGAGCAACAAGAAAATAAAAAGAAATTCACCACTCAATTCTGTACAAAAGCTGAACCACCTAGTTCCAAACCTGATGACTTTATCGATTCCTTCAAAGGAAACAATAGCGATTTTTTCTGCATTGGACTAAAATTCACTAGAAAATCATTGAAGTTGTATTCTTCATTCTACTCGTCTGATATCATAGTTGCTTCAGCAATCGGATTGTCTATGATTTTAGAAAATCCCGATAAAAGCAAAAGGCAGTATGATTTTTTGTCGTCAATTGAAGTTTTAATATTGGATAAGTCAAACCAAATTGAAATGCAAAACTGGGATCATGTAAGCACCATTATGAAGTATTTAAATAAGATTCCAAAAGAATTTCATGACGCCGACTTCAGTAGAATCAGAATGTGGTCCATCAATGATCAAGCAAACCTATTGCGTCAAACCCTTGTGTTTTGTGAATATTTAACTCCGGCTATTAATCATCTATTCACCAAATCCCACAACTTGGCCGGTAAAATTAAGTTTAAGCCGATAGTAACTCTGGAGTCTTGTATAATGAATTCTATTGGGGTCAAGATTAAACAAAAATTTCAAAGATTTGACAGCTCTTCGCCTACACAAGATCCAGACTCCAGATTCAAGTTCTTCGCGAATACGATTTTACCATCATTGATGAAGTCCAGTTCGTACGAAGATGGTATAATGATCTTTATACCATCTTACTTCGACTATTTAAGAATTAAGACACATTTGAAGACATCTACAAAATTCAATTTTGGAGCAATTGATGAATATACTTCCCAAGCAAAATTAACAAAAATTAGACACGAATTTATTCAATCCAAAATCAAGATACTATTATATACCGAAAGATTGCATTACTTCAGGAGATTTGAAATTGGAGGAGTTAAAACTTTGATTATGTATGGAATTCCATCAAATCCAATTTTCTATAAAGAGTTGGTTCAATTCATTGGGAAGTCTATTTATAAACAGGAATGTGATTTAGATCTAGCATTAGTCAAAATAATATATTCTAAATGGGACGCAGTTGGTTTGGAAAGAATCGTTGGAAATGAACGAACTGCCATCTTGTGTAATTCTGTCAATGAGTTTTATGAATTTAGATAGATGTTTTACCCTCTTAAATAGACAATTATAAATCTCATGCACTTAAAGTGTTGAACGCCATTATAAAACACCCGATAGCAACGTAAGGACTCATTCTCTCTCCTATTCTAGCGAATTTCCAAAATACACTTAATAACCCTGATTTTCGATTATCTAAAATTGCAGGGGCTATTGAATGAATGTAAGTACATGTACAGATCAACAATAGGATCACTTGAAGTAAAGACTGAAAGTTAAATAAAGCAGACTATTGGGTTAGTAAAATCCCAAGATGACAGCTAGATTGTCCGAGATCAACATACCATTCTTGGAGCTTAGTTGTTGGTTTGATTCTTCGGTGACATGGTTGTGAGTGGTTTTTTTAGGAAACTTTAAAGACGAAAAAAACATCAAGGCCCATTTGTAAAAAAAAAATAGATGCGAAGTCGATTACTCTCTTGCGAAATCAACCTCAAATCCATATTTGTCACGACACGGCATGTCACTCAACATAAATTAACCAAGTATTCAGAAGGAAAGAAATTGAATCGCTCTTTTACTCCTAGGTAACAAAGAGATAATTCATTATGAAGCTACTCCTATCCGTGAAGCGTAAAAATTACCTTCTTTCCTTGAGAAAACTATTTTGAGCCAAAATTTCTTCCAATTTTCATTGAAAAAGTTGATCGGTTGTATTTGCTTCTGATACGGTCAACATCTTGATTTATCACCAAAGAAATTGAGTGATTCCATTCTCGCTATGAACAAAACCTGCAAGTTTTCGACAGTCCCTTGGAAATTATCCCAAACCATCCATATAAACTGAGTAAAGTGGCAAATCAAGTATTTTTTTGACAAATCAAGGATAGATCACTACAAGAAAAATCTGACACTATATAAATTGGTGTAGATCCAGATTCGGAAATGAAATCTTATTTTCTAACATCCTTCGCTTTATTCGATTGAGTCCTTTTGGGCTTTCTCCGATCAGGAATTGGAAAACGTTTTGGGGATCAACCATGCTAAGTTTCAAAATTCAGGTATGTTAAAATCTCTATTGAACCCTTTCTTCCTGCATCGGTACCACCATATGATGGCTACGTATCGGTTGATCAATTAGAGTTTAGTTTCTGGAAATTGCGCGCTAACTACTAGATTATTGCTGTTCCAGCGGGATGTTGTTCATGCCCCGGAATTTAAGGTGTCCGCGAGTGATTTAGATGATGAACGTATCGTTTTTGAGATTTCTTTTCTATAATATTTAGGTTCGTTCTACACATGATGTCTTTGAATTTCACTGTACGTTTATAATTTTAATATAAATATAATAAATTTAATAAAGTAATAGAAGAAGAATGGCGAATCCGCAAAAGAATATAGTTACACCAGCTTCTTACACAACATGCTATTTAACTTGTCCGGTACATCAAATTTACCTGCGATAACTTCATAAAATTGTATCCTACTTTGGTCAGGGGGGTTCTTTCTGGCCTTAAAAAATCTTTCAAAATCGGCTACATCTCTCAAGATTCTTGCTTCATGTCGATCAGTATCCCCAAAAACTCTAAACAAATCCACCCATTTCCAGTTGCCATTGATGTCATTATAGCTTCTGGTTGGTCCCTTTATTGCTCTTTCAACGGTGTATCCATCATTGTTAATCAAATATATCTCAGGCATGTTTGTTAAAATTTCTTTATATCTAATAAAACTGGAGAACTCTTGAGCAGTCATTTGAGCAGCACCATCACCTTGTATCAATACGATACGGCGTTTAGAACCAAGATCATTGATGGCCATGGTGACACCAAAAGTCGCAGGAACTGCATACCCAATAGAACCATAGAAATGTGCCAGCAAATATTGAAGGTTAGATGGAAATTTGATATCTGGTAATCCGAATGCAAACGACATTGTTTCTACCACTAAGAGATCATTTGGTCTAAGGTGCTTGTTAAAATGATCAACCAATTTGCTTTGTGGAATGAACCGAGCGTCGTCATCCGAAGGTACATGAAATGGTGCTGGACAATAACTGTACATAGGGACACTTGGAGTGTGATGGAATTTTGAAATGTCTAATCTCGAGGTAAGTTCTTTAATTAGGTCACCCATTGCGAACAATCTACCGCCATCTTTTTGTTTGATATGAAAGTATTGATGGTTAATCTTTACATAGTCAGGATGAATCTCAATGCATTGCTGAATTTTGGTCAAACTGCGCGAGTATGCACCAGTATTAACTTCGGTGTTGTAATAACCCAATGTCAACAAAACATCTGTGTTATTTTCTAATTCGTTTATGACATGAGAATTGGAACTGGCCTTGCCATTATAAACACCAACATAATTTTGTGAGCTCTCATCGACATTCCTTGCCATATGCGTTGTGAACAATTTAAAAATATGAGTAGGTAATTTTCTAAGTAAACCATCTAGTTCCTTTTGAAATCCGAATCTAGATGTTAAGCAGTCGGATAGGACAGAAGGACATTTGGAGTTGTATAATTTATCAAGGATTGTGTCCGTTAAATCTTCCAACACTTGTATTGATTTCTCGGTATGTTCATATTTAGGTGATGCATTAAATGGAGACATATACAACTTATGACCAGGAATCATTTCATTGACGATATCACAAGGAATAAACAAGTAACCAGGTCTCGAATCTTGGACAATAGCACTCAATACAGTATCGATCTTACGTATGTTACTTTCCATGTCTTGATCCAAAGATTCGCAAGCAACAGCAATATCCCTCACCATTCTTTTGTAAATCTCATGATTTGGAGATTGCAATGGATCTTTATCGGGAACTAAATGATGATAGTTCAAGACTTCATGATCATCTTTGGATTGCAGCTTTTGCTTTAATGTAGTTGTTCCGACAATATGCAAAACCGGAATATGTTCTGCAAACGCACCAGCAATGCCATTAAGCGCAGATAATTCGCCAACCCCGAAAGTAGTTATCAAAACACTTAAACCACCAATGGCCCTTGCGTATCCATCAGCACAGTAAGCTCCATTTAGTTCATTGCATAAACCAATAAACTTGACTTGGTTATCCGTGATAAGAGGTGAGTACAAATGCTCTAACAAGTCAACATTGAAATCTCCAGGGATACCAAATATTGATCGTAATTTAGGATTTGCTTGCGTGATTCTCAAAAACAAATACTCCCCTAAGTGCAATTGATCTGGTATCGATATAGGTGTAGGAGCTGGGGTACTCGAAGATATTCTTATTTCTTCAATATTTTCAATAACTGGAGTCATATTTGGTGTTAATTGCGAAGTGAAATACAGGTATGAGATAATTTTAACTATAACCTTTAACAGGACAATTTGGGGGTATTTATAACACGTAAAATGATTCAACGGAAATTAGGGGTAAATAGTTCATTCCCTATAATGCCGAACTATCATTTATTATTTGTTTGTTTTGCAGCTAATTCACGTTATTCTGAGGTTAATCCGCAATGTTGCCAATTTGTCTTTTGTCATACATGACTCGTTCAGTTCGGTTACTAGCGGGTACCAGTCTCTTCCATATATGATAGAAGCTACTTCCACGTAGCCCTGAGCACTTGTATGTGGAGATACCAAGCTTACCGAAGTTGTTGGGGGTCACTTGTGACGTTTCAATTATTCTCCTCCAGGCCCAAACAATTAGTTTCATATTTAGATTTTAATTGATTTGAGAGTTATAACTTCCCTTGTTTGCTTTCAATAGTTAGGATTGTATCATAACATGATATCTTCCGGTATTCTTGGGACCGTCTCTTGCTGCAAAATTTCCTATTGTCTGAGCATGGAAAGTATGGGGTTTTTCGGTTATTGAAGGAGAGAAACGCGCAACTGACCTTACCGCAATTGCCGCACATTACCGCAAACAAACGCAACAATTACTCTTTGAACCAAGAAATAACCCACCTTCCATATTCGATACGGTATTTTCCAACTCAAGGATTTTTCATTATTAGTACTTTACGTGGCAGTATTTACGATCTGCTGTTAGTCACAGACAAACAAAAGATTCATGCTCGGATTTGATGCCATTCGCTCTATATCTAATTATAAGTCTGGGAAGGACTGGTTGAATGCCAGAATGCCGAAAATTAAAAATTTAAATCCGCAATATTTAGCATTGCCTCCTCTTCAACATGGGAATACCAGTCCTGAATGGTCTTAACTTCTCCCGATCCAGTATGACTGCACTATTTAAGAAATGTATAGTAATTAAGGTTTGTGGTTACAGAAGCTGTGCGAATTTTTGATGTCAATCCTTTGAGGTTACGAAGATACCACACCATTTGAACCAACCAACTTATTTAGAAAAGAAGACACGGAATATTTAGCGAATTGGATATTGAACAGGAGGCCAATAGTTGTCCTGTTCAGCGTTCCAGCATAAGAGATATTGTCATTTATATGTTGGCGGAAAGAAATTCTGAAGCCTCAATGGGCTCGAAAGTTGTAAAAGGTCGCAAGAACTTGAAACTTTTAGTGAATCATTGCAGCGGAATAGAGTCAGGGCAGTATCTGAAACCGCAACAAACAAGTATTTGGATAATTTGACATCCGAATTTGCATGCCACAACTTTAAGGAAAGGAGATGTTACAATTTTGACGAAACTGGTTTCGAAATTTGTCAAAAGAAGATTGGGAGCGTTGTTTCCCTGTCCTCCAAGAAGGTGTTTAGGGAGACCAGTTTCGGGTTTCGGTACGTCCATTTTGACCTTGAAATCATCAAAATCGCGCTCAACATCGACAAACTAGCTTCATTGTATGTGAATGGTCGGTAATTTGGCTCTTTTTTTTGTAATTATGTCCGCCCAACCATTCCTCTCAAGACTGCCAATCTTATCCGCTACTGCGGACATTACTTCGTTTTAATCCTATGTCTGCCAACTATGTGATGTGATTCTTTGACCGTTTCTTAGTTAAAAGGAATAATTGAAGCGCTGTGCCAAGCATCCTTAATTCTCTGCTTTGAAAACCCCTAATTTCTTACGAACTTGTATCGGAGGACAAATGTCGGATTTATTGGAGGCTTCCCGTCGAAAATCGGGATAAAGCCACCGATATAACTACCAAAACTGTGTTTGAGCACCTAAATGCACGCAACGTCAAGTGGTCGGGTCATATGGCTTGGGTGAGCTCGTAACTTAAAGGGAATAATCATTGCACGACCTGATAAACTGATATGTTTCGTAGGATGCTTTTATAAGACTTCCTATTTCTTCAATTTGTAAGGTGTTGTCGATGTCGCAACTTTCACTACGTTTAAGCTATAATGCTAAATTATGTGACATTTGGAACACGCGACATTTATGTCGCTTAATTAAATTATTTCAGTATTTGCCTTAAGTTAATTGGTAAATTTGTTATTACAATCCGAGTTGTCAACAAGGATTTCATTGTTATTTGTTAATTGGGATTTTTATATTTAAGAACTGAATTCCCAGTATTTTTATAGTATTTTGTTAGTTTTATAATCATGAGTAATTATGAGTAATACAAGTGAATTTTGTATTTAAGAGTTATAAATCACATTTTAATTACGAGCTAATATCGTAAGTCATAAGTCTAACCATTGGATTGGTTGGACTATTCGTGGTGAATCAGACGTTTCTATATCATTTACATTGAGATTACATTTACCCTATATCAGCACCATTGACATTATACCACTGAAAGCGTTGATTAAGATTTTTCTTTCCCTTCGCGGCCTACTCGCGCTAAATATGAAAATGTGTGACAGTCGATCAAATGCTGAATCGCGCACATTTGGAAGTCCTTATAAATAAGCAGTGAATAACTTGGAGAACGCTAACCAGATAAAACTTGGAGGAAAGAGATTTCTTCCATCGTGCTTTTACCGGGGGAGAGCATACAGGCCATACTATGACCCCCTACGATCCATCCTTGTTCTAGGGTACACAATACCACGAATGGTGACTGACCTCCAGGTGGGAGATGCTACCTTCCTCAACTGTGACACTGACTCTCTCTTCACCGATACCCCTCTACCAGTTCATTTTGTCTCCAACAACCTTGGTGAATTCAATCTGGAAAGGGTTTCCGTCCACTATGTCTTCGCCAACCTGAAGGACTACGCTAAATAACTGGATGAGTCGAAAGTCAGGTTGACTTACAGAAGCCTCTTCCCAACGATTCTACCCAGGGAGGGCATGTTCATCATCATCGATGAGATTGATCATGCCACGAAACCAAAGGCCAGCTTGCACAAGCCCCACTATGTCAGTCATGACATTGGCAATCATTGGTACCTAACAACTATGAGTGACTAAGGGCCACGCATACACTCATACCTCATACTCTTATTCGCATTGAGGGAACTAGCCATCTCTGGCTCAATGTTGAAGCAATAGGGAACGTTGGCCTCGGTCAATTCATTGCCTAGGCGAAAAGACGCCCTCATAGCAACCGGGTATCGCAACCACTCCTGTCGGCCTATCTAGCCCTTCTACACATGAACTAGGTTACTTGTTACCCCCTCGCACAAGCCCATGAACCTTGCCTCACGTTGACTCTACAGCATTTCCCACAAGGGTTTTGGCAATCACCGCTTCCTCTATGGTCTCCTTAATTCCATGGTTGCAATTGCAACAAGAATGTCAGCGAGTATCCAAATGGGGATAGGCAATCTTGGTAAGCAGGACCTAAAAAAGACCAACCTGGTGTTCAACGTGATGGTCACGATGAGATCCCACTCTTCCCTATTCCCATCCTAGTAGGAGCACCAACGAACCTGTTCCATCCGGTAGTGTTTGGCTCACCAGATATGGCGTTCACATTGCTCAACTATTTTTTTTCTGAAAGCTGAAGTTAATATCCTTGAGTGCGGAGCAGGTACCTGTTGAACGGTATAACCTCCTCTGTCCTCTATAACAGCTCGCTCAGGGACTAGCATTAAGCGAGCCATCTTCGCAATACTCATGACCAGAATGTCAAGTCTTTTAGGATCGCTCAACTTCACCCTTAATAAGAGGACTATCGGTCTCCAAGTGACCAACTTGCCGCTATACGTGCGAGCCATTCCGCTCACAGCTATACCGCAACTTTTCTCACCAGCACTAAGTCCGACCATGACACCGCTACTGATAGACATGCATTTCCTTGCAAGTTTCTGTAACGCAGCAGGTAAAGTGCATATCCTTTACGAGACCCTCTTGTGGTACTTCGGTCACCGAAAATTCTATATCATCACAATCCCCAAGCGCGGGATCTCATACGTCCCGTCATCTTACACCATGGGGCCAAATTTCGGTGTAATACGGCCACGCCATCCGAGCGTACAATAGATTAGTTTGACTCTCTCCAACCATGACATCACATCTTCATCAACATTCTTAACATTCATAGCTGTGCCCACTCATTGGAGCAACAATAGCGCTCACCAAACTACATTGAAGAAGTGACTGGCAGTCATCTACGGAAGTGGCATAGATCTCTTCGTCCCTATTCCTCTCGCCGTAGGGCCCCTGCTACTGTTCATGATGCTAGAATTCGCCGGTATAATGATCTCACCGATTGAAATTACCTTCCACAACATTTACCACATTGAAGGTCATTTCCAAAACCTCCTTTGGATAGGAACTCTCTACACCCTAGTGACTGCGTTCTACCACTGCTCGGAAGTAACGTTGGGGCTATAGAAACATTACCACAGCGGAGGAGCACCCATGCACCTACCCTTTTCTATTCTCTCACCAATTTTGTGTAGTCATCTTCTGTATATTGGCATGCCAAAATACTTCAGAACCACCCTTTACCATTTCTTCGCTATCCTATGTTTTAACGCTACCCGCAACATGCGCCTGGGAAACCCATTCTCTAATCCGGCGGAAGAACAAAGGAACCACAGCATAGTAAATTACTGCAAAATATTCTTAAACCACTGAAAGATTGCTTCAAGCCCAACATGCCCCGGGCAAGGGAATAGCGGTTACAAAATATTCCTCGGAAACATGTCCAAGGCAAAAATTGAATTATACACAAACCCAACCTTCGGCAAGGCAACCGGCCCCAATTGTGGGGCCGGTGAATTACACAAAAGGAAGCAAAAAATATTTGTGGATATTAAATAATATTTCCTCGGGTTATCCCCGAGAGTTTTCCTAAAACCATAACATTTTAACTCTAATCCGTTATAAAAGGATTTCACTAACTTAAAAGTGAATTATACCGAATTTCTGTTATGAAATACTTTATGTAGCGGAATTTATAATATAAAATATTTTGGTTTTCAAAATTTCAGAGCCTCGCACCTGCACAATAATAAATTTTATTCCGGGTTTGTGTCGAATAAGGACAAGTTCCGGTTTTATGTCTCATACGCTGGGTTGTTTTAATTCCGGAATTGTGTACGAATATTTGGCTAATTCCGCCTTTGTGCGTGCATTTCGAGACTGAGGTTTCAGAATAACTGCCTGAGGCATGTGGAACAGGTTTTGTTTCTTAGGGTAAGATTGCCCGTGAGTATTCAGCACTATCAAACCAAAGTAAACTTCGAGAAAATATTAGGATTTTGTTTACGGACTTTAAGCAAATGAAGAAAGGGACGCGAATGTGCTATGCAAACCTGAAAGAATGTTAAGGCTATAAAGTGTTTTTGGGGAAATGAAATTCTGCCTCGCGCGCGAACGAAAAAAACCAATAAATTTGGATGATTTTTCTACAAAATTTTCTACAAAACAAGGTAGATCAATCATAAAACATATAATATCACAATTCCAACAAGTAATTATTGAAGTGTAAGATCGGGCGTCTCGATTCCGACATTTCCGGAAATTGTAGCATTAATATGTGCATGCCTAGGTCTCTTTCGCTGAAGGCTCCCATTTAGAATATTTGTTAAGAGATCAACCATCCCCCAAAGCTCCTCCTTCATCAAAACTTTATCACTGGCATTAACAGATCCCCCCTTCGTTACCCTTTGACATTAGATTGTCAATGTCGCCATTGAGAGAAGAAATTTTGCTTTCTTCGTGCCGAAGTTGTGCTTTATGTGCACCACATTCGTTTTCGAGCTTCCAAATCACATTTTCTTTATCTTTTCTGTTGTAAATATTGCAAATACAAAATTTTTGTTAGTCTCGTTCACGCGCGAGGCAGAATTTCATTTCCCCAAAAACACTTTATATCCAATACCCAATTGCATTAGGAAGCACCCTAACCGCGTCTTCGAAAAAAGTCCAAATTTCCCAAATAGGCAAAATATTTTGGTTTTCAGGATTTGTTTTTGGAATCCCGGGTAGTGTATAATGTGACAAAAAAAACTTTTTTTACTTCAATCCAAAGAACCTAGAAGGGTAAGAGATATATACTTCAATTATAGTGTAAAACACTATGTTGGTTCCAAATGGCCTAACCACGAAAGGCAACTCTTGGCTCAGCTCGTTTACTAGGCAGACACTTGTGAACCATGACACAAGGAAAACCTAACAACCTAGAATCAGTTCAACCCCTAACGCCGTTGATGAATCTGCAGATTATAATTAACCCGACGACATTACAAATGGAACTACGAAATAGAAACGCAAGCCACGGAGGAGGAGAGCTATCTTTACAAGATCCATCAACAGTTAACACACAATATTAATGAATCAAATCGACTACAACAATCACGGCATGAGGTTTATCAATCCTCATGGCGGTTAATACCCACAAGGATCCAAAAATTTAAGTATTTGCTCGAAGAATATTCAAGGGTGCAAATATCCTCATAAATTACAAGCTTTGTCCAATTTTCATAATATTTTACTTATCCAAGAAGTTTCAATTACGGATTTGACATATGGTCCTTCGTCAGAACCATATGCATTTGAATTTAATTCGAGGATTTGTTCAAGTCAATAAATTTAAATTTATATACCTAAACCAACTACGGAGAACAGGCATCATTATAAACAAGAAAACAGAAAATGGAAACATAGAAACAATCAATACCCTCCTGCTTCTACACCTCTTCAATCATACATATCAGACTGTACCATTATTGATTAATACAACTGAAAGGGTCCAGATCATTAACATATACGGATCATGTGGTCAACCAAAAGAAACAGGTACAACTATATTCATCCATCCATAGTTCCATTGCAAGCGATTCGAATCATAAACAAACAACATACATCATTGGCGGAGATTTTAACGCAGTTATACCGGGCGAAGATCCCCATCCAAGGACAGCGGAACGAAAAGGGGCAGAAGCACTCCTCCATCTAACTTCCACCCGTGGACTTATCGACTGCTTTAAATTTCTCAACCCACATCAATGGATCCCCACTAACACCCACCCAAGCACACGTCGACGTCTCGATATGATATATGTCTCGACCACCATAATAGAGCGACTCTTGCAATTTGCTCAAACTCATCAAGATTCTATCCCCAGTGCCCACCACTCAGTTGGAATACCCCTAAACATTGAATCATGACCTACACTTCAAATTGGTAGAAAGGGTTTTATTCTTTACGATCATCTCATTAACGACCACTCGTACCTCGATCAACAACCATCGTTCGTTTAGAAAGATTTCAGAATATTTGGGCCGATTACCGCGATGTCAAATCTTTCAACATCTACATAGGAAGAGCCCTATTGCAGCAGTGAATTATCTTACCTCCCCCGAACATGAATTTAGTGATTTGTGAGAACGTTTCATAGGAAACCCATATCAAAATCATATTGTATCAGAACTTTCAACAAAATATGGCACCATCACAGAAATCACTACTTCATGCGTGCTAAAGATTGCCACGTAATTTAAGAGTGACATCTATACCAGATCTGGCCGAATCGACAGAGACCACATCAAAACTATCTTTCCAGTTTCCCAAAGAAATTTTTTCCCGAAGTACGAAATGAACTCGACCAAGCGATAACTGAAAAGGAAATATTAGAAATTCTCAAAGATTGCTCCAATCATGCATCACCGGGACTAGATGGTATTCCAGTTAGATTTTACGGAAGAACGTGGGAAACAACAGGGCCTCTCTTACATCAAGAAGCCAAGCAACTCATGTCATCAACTATCCTTCTAAATCATATGTCTGAAGCATTAATCAGATTAATTCCAAAGAGGATAATGGGTTCATGCAACATTAACGATTTTCGCCTGATACTGCTTAATACCAACGCACGACCTTGCAGCAGCCGTCCTCAACCCCCGACTCCTCAGCCACGTCGATAGTCTCATTGGTATTAACCAAAAAGGATTTACGCCAGAGAGAATTATGGATCATTAGATTAAGAAATTAAGGACAATCGCCACAGAACTCCAAAAGCAAGCCGGTCATGAGAATAAAATTTTATTATAATTCTAGAGGTTGAGCAAGCTTATGAGAAATTTTCACATTGACATTTGGAAGAGGTAAACATATTGGGCTAATCGACGGTATGCTCAACGCTATCATGCGTTCTACTAGTGGACAATATTCCCATATTATATTCATTGCCATTGTGGGGGAACGGAATCACTATTTACAGGAATTTATCAACCCCATACGCATCATGTATTTTGCATCCGCAGACGATATCGCCGTGTTTAAGGATAAAGATTGTGAGATTCTCAACCTAGAAATAGTCGAGTTTTGTAAAGTCTCAGATAGCAGGCTTAACTCAAGGGAACCATGGCAGTGCCACTTGTCCTTGTCATCTCAAGAGTTCTTGGTTTCCCGACCACCTCAAACCCTTCAAACGACCTCGCATATCTAGGTCTTTCCCACCACATTTCGGATGGACTAATTTATCTCACATCGAACTCAAATGTGACGTCATGACAATCAAAGCTTCACCTAAAGGGGTCAATCAATTCATATATTTGAAATCCTGTTTTTATGATATTGATTACCCGATTACTAACAATGATATACACCTCCTCGTCTCCTACATTAAGGGTTTCTTCCCAAGGACCATCTCCAGACGCTCCTCCGCAAAGGTGGGTATGACTTTCTTGACATACAAACCTAACTTCAAGGAAGGCGTGATGAAGCCATCACTACACTACTACGAGATAATACCAACTCTCACAACCTCATTTTCCGAAACAAAATCGACAGGCAATTAAGTGAATTTGACGATATCGGCCAGGCGCCTCCCTAACATAATCATCTTTGGATATACTCATGGATCCGCTTCTTTCTGGGAGGCCGGATTAAAGATTAAAGAGATGGATACAGTCGCGATAGGCTTCCTTTAGCAATTGAAAACTTTACTCAATGGGAATTGCCATGGTTTAAGGCTTGGTTTAGGGTCATCAAAATCCAAACCCCCCAAAACACTGCGCATAAAGAAACCGCGGGACCCTGACCACCATGCCAATTACAGTGTTGAACCACTGTTATGGAACATGGACTTGGAATAATTTGGCTGTTTCTGTAGAAAAAAGCAACATCGGAAACAAAGTTGTCTCAACCCAAGAGGATGGACCAATTTACTAGGTTTATCGCAAAGCCAATGGTAACCCCTTTGGAAAACGTTATTCAAAGCGAAACCCAAAGCGCCTGGTACTTATGAAGACTTACATTGGATTACTCTTGACCACAGAAATCACTACCTAGGTGAAGGTACCTATTGTCCCTTCTGCAAACAGGAATTTAGTCATGAATTGTACGAGCATATCTACAAAGATTGCACCATCGCAGCCAAACTGTGGAATTTGATCAACATCCATGTGTGTATATTTAATGTCTAATAGCTAACTACAAGGTGTCAAGCAATCTCACAGTGATCAACGATACTTAGCCATTATTTGGAATCTATACCTTCTACAGAAGACAGCGGTGGTTGTGGCCCTCATTTTACAACCGAAACAAGAAATTTAGTATGGTTGATCGCCAAAGAAATATAACTGTGAAGAAAGCGAAATAGTTATTTCGTAATGTACAGGATGATATATGCAAGATTAGATCGTTATCGTAAAAGTATACAAATAATAAATTAGTTTTAGGTTCAGTCCACCTACTTATCTATGTGCCTCTATGATAATATATCAGAGATGGCAACCAACAGTTAATCCCCTTATTTGTTTAATGATTCGTAAATGAGTACTAAATATGTTAAGATAGTATTTTATATCTTTATACCATCCTGAACAATCCCGATAATAAGTCCAACTCCTGAAGGGAGCTACATCAAATGCTTTTATCCAATAGTTTGGTTGTAGCTACTGTTATCATGTTTTATGTCTTTTCTGTCGTAATACAAGAGCTTTGTACGTTCCTAATTAGGAAATTTTCACATTTATGTGTGAAAATAGTTGTTCGGTTATTCGCGTCTTGCACGACTAGCATATTTTTTTTTATATTACTTTTGTTTATGTTTAAATTTGATTTGATCATACCAGGTTTTCCAACTCTTTCCACATCATTGCGTTACAATGCCAGCTGATTTTACTTGCTCAAGATGCAAGCAAACTTTGCCCTTTCCGAATTTCTTATCCCTTGATTATAAATTCCTCTTAAAAAGGAATTGCCTCTGGTGTTTGCATCCAGAATTGTCTCCTGACGAACAAAACGATAAATATCATCCTTTGCTTCTTCACAAATATTGTCAGTCATGCGCTACAGAGAAAAATATCGGATTGTTTAGTTCTTTAAGATCTAATCGTGCCATTATTTCCAAGTGCCACCAATGTCAACAATCCTCCGCTCCTTTCCGGAATAACCGGATTAACATTCCAAGAGTACGTCCCATTGCTCCTAGCTTGAACACTGATGAAATCGGAATAGCTGCTCGACTATTACAGTCTGATATCCCTAGAGCTTCTAATATTCGGGTGCATAAATTTATTTACGTGTTCAACAGAAAAATCCTGTAAGCCTCCACCTTTACGTAAAGCTGGAAGATTTATTCCTTTTGCTATTCAGGGCGCTTTTATACCATATGTACGAACCTTGGCTAACCTGGAGGTTGAAGGACACGATTTTGCATGGCCATCTCCCCAAAATTCCTTCATCCTGATAGTGAAACTGCCACGAGACTTGAAAGAGAGCAACATCTTCTCAAATCACTCCTCCATTCCGCGTGGTTCTTTGAAATTAAAAGTGTTTGTTCCAATCATGTTATGAAGAAATTTAGATCCTTCTACAGGGTTATGTAATGGAGCAAGATTGGTTGTTTCAAATTTTGGTCAAAATATTATCAAAGCCTTTAGAATTTCAATCCATATTATTCCACGGATCAATTTCAATCCTAACCATTTTGGACTTGATCTCCATCGCCAACGGTTTCCGCTTAGATATGGTTGTACTATAAACAAATTCCAAGGACAATGGCTTAATTGTGTTGGTCTTGTATGAGTTAATACATTCTCCCATGGTTAACAATATGTCGGTCTTTCAAGAGTTGCCAAGTCCTATATTTAAATGTGTATCTTTGGATAAGATGAGTCCCAGGTCAAATGCGTAGTTTATCCGGAGGTTCTTAATTTTTTGACTTAGCTTCCTTTGTTTCAATATGTATGTATTCCTAGTTACTTCTCACTTTTAAGTATACATATTGAATATAAAATTAATTTTCCCATTTAGTAGACATTCTCAACAACGAGTGTGGAGGCCTCTAAAGGCGGCCCTTATACCTTGTTGACTACAAAATATTCTAGTTCTAACATGTCAAGCGTTGTGGTTGGTTCTGTCTCAAGCAGTTCTCTTTTCTGTCCATTTTTCTAACGATCTTATGATTTGTTGGTGGTGTCCCGTAAGTACGTACCAGACGACCACCTCGAATGGGATAGCCCTACTCCTCCTTTTTGGTTTCGTGGGTTTCTCCTTCAGCGTAACTCAATTTCATTTTCTTTCTCAGCCAACTCGGCGTTTAGCAATGTCTTGATCTAAGTTGGCACTTGGAAGTTTGAAATTTTTTGAACATCGTATTTTGCCTCTTGGGACTCTTAATGTAATAGGAACTCTTGGATTTTCTCAGAGATAATATTGGAGTGAACGTTGCACTATCTGGATTGTTGTATTTTGCGATTCAGTACCAATAAAATCATGAATTTTTGCATTGTCTGGGTTCCACGGGAAGATACCAACTGCTCACCTTGCACCGCGAACCGTACTGCTGTCGAGAACCCCCTTTCTAGCTTCACCGTAGATTTTAACGAATGTGGTATGCACTCAACTTTTCCATCAGAAAATTCTGCCAAATATGAGATGCATTCGCTGCAAATTTGTTGAAGGACTCCGAATTAAATTAAATAAAGAGGTTGGGTCATATGACTTGTACGAACAGGTAAATAAGATGGAGTCTTGTTTCTGTTGCAATGGTCATCAAATAATCCCTTGCAAGAGAGAAATGACGGTTGCAAACCAACAATCTAAAATCGTTGGGATCTTTCGGAGGAGTATTTAGTATAAACACATGTTCTAACTACTCAGCACCAAGTTCGTTGTTAGTCCACCCCTTCTCACAGCTCGTAAGTACCAATCGGGGATCTGATCAAGTCAAGTCTGAACCATGCTTCTCTTAATATCAAACGTCTAAAAATAGCATTTGGTTGGAATTCTTTACCCGCATCTGAAAGGTATTCGACAATCATCAAATTACCTGATGGACATATAAAAGCACTTTCAGTAGAACAGCAACAACAGAAATAACTCCATTTGCACCAAAATTGAACCCAGTCACATCAAAATTTGTAGGAGTTCTCCTTGTTATAGTTAAAGATGTTAAATTTTTCTTGTAACATCTTAAAACACAGTTCTATAACCATAGGAGACACCGAATTAACCATATTACGTTCTGACAGTGTTGTTTTATAGGTTCTTACCTTTTCGCGAAAATCAACAAATTACCTGACTCAATTCTTTCCTATCAAGTTTGCTCTCACGACGATTCTAAATTCGTTCCAATATAGCTTTAATATGTGAACGCGGGACAGGGTAGTTATTTTCAAACTGTTCCAAAATCCAATCTTCTAGATGTTCTTCTACTTTCTCACCAAGTAACTTTTTATTTAGGAACAATGGAGGTGGATGGTGGAGCCGTTCGAAATAGCGACGTAATTTCGAGACCCTGACGCCAGAAGTTGATGAAACCGCGGATACTTCTAAGTCTTCCATTTTTGCGAGCTATGTCAATTCCTCAGGTGCACGGCTACACATAGCGCCAAATTCTGTAGTAAGGGAGACCATATTGGGTGGGTTACACGCGTACTTAGCCAAAAGAGAAGTTGGCTGTAGTGGTTTTGATTTTTGATGCTTTCCTTTGCGATTACCATCACAAGCGACTCTATTTATACAGTAGCTTTGTAGATAATCATAACTGGATTAAATACAAGGAAAGTTATCGTGAACCATCTGAATACATCAACCGACACCAACCTAGCAAGAAATTAATATATTTGTGCTTAACACACCAGTGTTATTCGGGTTACCCCTAGTCATTCCTTCCTTCGGAGTGGACGACACACAAATTGAACAATACTTAGACTGGCTCAGCCTTGCCATTGTTGCGATCAAATGATTCATCGCGCAATTTTTTTCCTTGTTCGGAAATTTCGCTGTTGTTTTGGAAAGAATTCCCTCAACTTACGCACCTGCACAAAAAAATTTCACATAGCAAACATGGTTACATCCCACTGATATCTATGGTTACTTGGAATGCTATATAAAGCGCTCTGTAAAAATGAATAATCTCTATATTCCAAAAACACTAGTTTAGGAGTAAGAAAGAAAATAGTCAGTAGCCATGGTATACATGGATACGCAAATTATTTTTTTCTCACAGTTTCATAGTTTTGTTTCTTTGTTTTTTTTTTTCTTTTCGTTAAAAATTATACAGAAGGAAATTACAGAAAAAACTGAACAATATAGGAAAATCTTCTTCCTTCTACTAAGAACAACAAACCACCAACTTTCTTGAAATACACCTACTTTTTTTACGTTGACATATCTGTGTTCTTTAACTATCTGAACTTATGTCAAAGATGGTTGAAACAAAGTCTAAGAAATTTAAATTTGGTAAATTGTTCGGCCGACTGAGTAATAATTTGGCAAATATTCATGAAGAAGAGTTTGCAACAGTGAAGTCAAACCCAGAAACATCCAACAAAATTCAAACAATCGAGCTACCTCAGCCAACGGGAATGTCGATATCAGCATCTGCAGCAGCGGTCTCAACAACTTTTGCAAATTCCTTGACCAATAAGCCAGCCAGTTTGCACCGACAGCTCGAGAATACTTACATATCATCCCCTATCTCTGGTTCCTTATCGTCGTCGTCAGCATCTTTGCAAGACCTTATTAAGCAACCACGACCCCACTCGCCGCCAGCCCTATTGTTGAGCGATGGACATTTCCCGTCGAAATTGTTAACAATCCAATCCAATACCCCCCCAAATGGTGATTCTCCAACCACAACATCTCCGATACTGTTGTCTTCAGTGGATCAAAAATTAAAAACCCACAATTCTTTGGTAAACTCCAATGCAGTCAATACTTCTCCCTCTTCCAACAATAACCAGACTCATCAGCCTATTCGCCAATCCCGTTCCGTAACAACTTCTTCCGTATCAGTCAATAACACGCACAAAACAGAGAAGAGATCAAGGCCTTCTTCAGTGTCAAGGTCAACTTCTCAAAAACGGTCAGTAGCAGGTTCAACTGCCTCACTTTCGAGCCCATCGCCAGTACCGCAAAAGCCGCGGTTTTATATGTTAGAGAATGGAAATCACGAGCATAATTTGCGCTCAGCCAAACGACAGGAGAAGCTTTCTAATATGTTGAAAGATTTGTTAGGAGCTAAAAAGTTGCGTGATGAAGCCAAGTCGGCAGTCCCAGATATTTTACTGAGTTCAACACCAACTGCAACGAATACCCCACAACGCAAACCCCCCACTCTATTTGCTGGATTGGTGCATCGTGTGAAAGACAACCCCAACTATTCAACCGAGCTAATTGGTAATGGACAGGTCAATGGCCCGGACTATCGCTCATTTGTGGAAAAGTATGGTAGGTGTCAGGAAGTGGTTGGGAGGGGTGCTTTCGGGGTTGTTCGGGTTTCACATAAAAAACTAGATGGATCATCAAATGAAGAAACCCTATTTGCAGTAAAGGAGTTTAAACGTAGGCCTAATGAAAACGAAAAGAAGTATAATAGAAGGTTAACCTCGGAGTTTTGTATTTCATCTTCGTTGAAACATATAAATATCATAAATACACTAGATCTACTAAAAGATGCCAAAGGAGATTTTTGCGAAGTGATGGAATTTTGTTCTGGTGGGGATTTATATACTTTGATAATTGCACAAGGTAAATTAGAATATGCTGAAGCTGACTGTTTTTTCAAACAATTAATTAGAGGAGTCAATTACATGCATGATATGGGGGTTGCACACCGTGACTTGAAACCGGAAAATTTGCTATTAACTCAAAATGGTGTTCTAAAGATCACTGATTTTGGAAATGGTGAATGTTTTAAAATGGCTTGGGAAACTGAAATCCAGTATTCTGAAGGAATCTGCGGTTCCTCTCCGTATATTGCACCAGAAGAATTTACACAGGAGTTGTTTGACCCTAGATGTGTAGATGTCTGGGCGTGCGGTGTTATCTACATGGCAATGAGAACAGGTAGGCAGTTGTGGAAATTGGCTGATCCAACAAAAGACGAATTCTTTGAAGAATATTTGGAGAAGCGAAAAGAAGCAACTGGTTACGAACCGATTGAGAGCTTGAAGCGAGCAAGATGTAGGAATGTAATATACTCAATACTAGATCCCAAACCAGAGAGGAGAATTACCAGCAAGCAAATATTAAATAGTGAATGGGGCCGTGAGATTAAGATTTGTGTAGCTGGGGAAGGAAAATGTGCCACAGCAGGACCAACAAGCACAACTGAGTGATAGTAGATCAGTTAACGGCAAACGAATAATGATAGTATTTTTGACAATAATTTGGGTTAAAGTTTGTCTTTTTGTGTAGCTTTCATTAGAAGTGTTTATATTTATTTATTGAACTAGACTTTGTTCAAGTAGTCTCATGTTACAGTGCCAAACGCGTCTCCTGTTCTGAGATCTTTTGACCACGAATTTTTTTTCCCATTCGACTAATTTGGAATTGTCGATTTGGTGCGAATGTTGGTAACAAAACTTATAAATACATCATTGTTGCCTATTGGTAAGCTGCGGATCATCGACGTCGACATTATATTTACACGTAAGCTGAAAGAAATCTCCAACTACTTACATTTTTTTTAGCAGATAATAGGAGTAAGCATCATCATGGTTGAATTATCAGACTACCAACGCCAAGAGAAAGTTGGAGAAGGTACTTACGGTGTAGTGTACAAGGCACTCGACACGAAACATAATAATAGAATCGTTGCCCTCAAAAAGATTCGTTTAGAATCCGAGGACGAAGGAGTTCCTTCAACTGCCATTAGGGAAATTTCATTATTGAAAGAAATGAAAGACGATAACATTGTCAGATTGTATGACATTATCCACTCAGATTCTCATAAATTGTACCTAGTTTTTGAATTTTTAGACTTGGATTTCAAGAAGTATATGGAATCAATACCACAAGGAATGGGATTAGGGTTGAACATGATCAAGAAATTTATGTGCCAATTGGTTAAAGGAATTAAATATTGTCATTCACACCGTGTATTGCATCGTGATTTAAAACCCCAAAATTTATTGATCGATAAAGAAGGGAACTTAAAGCTAGCCGACTTTGGTCTCGCAAGAGCGTTTGGTGTACCTTTGAGAGCCTACACACATGAAGTGGTTACATTATGGTATAGAGCCCCTGAGATTTTGTTAGGTGGTAAACAATATTCCACTGGTGTGGATATGTGGTCAGTAGGTTGTATTTTTGCCGAAATGTGCAACAGAAAGCCGTTGTTCCCAGGAGACTCCGAAATAGATGAAATATTTAGAATTTTTAGAATCTTGGGAACTCCAAACGAGCTGGTGTGGCCCGATGTTAACTATTTGCCTGATTTTAAACCAAGCTTTCCTCAATGGAAAAAGAAACCATTACTGGAATCAGTGCCAAGTTTAGATAGAGATGGTATTAATCTTTTGGAGCAGATGCTTGTATATGATCCCAGTAGAAGAATAAGCGCTAAGCGAGCACTTGTCCACCCGTATTTCCAAGAAGACAATGATAATGACGAGGACCACAGCGACAGTTTACAGGGTAATAATACTAACTTCGAAAATGTTTCCATGATGGGATAGAGGAAGATTTAATGGATTAAAACACTTAAGTTCTCTACTAGAGTTTTATAAGTTATGTATCACTTCTACATACACTAAATGCTTTAATTAATTGGTACGTCCAATTAGTGACATCACGTAGAATGCTAACAAGATAAATACGGTTAGTAAAACTATGGTTTTCGCTGCATAATTCTCCTTAATATCTCTTGGAATAGACCCTTCTCGTGCTACTCCTAGCAAGCATGGTAGTGACTGTGTTTGTTCTGAAAATCCAACAGCATTGCTCTGATTAAATTCGGCCAATGTTTGATCGTCACAAACTTCGGAATTTTCGCTCTTCTTTCGGGCCTTTATTTGAGATGCGGTCTCGTTGGAATCACCAATTCCGTGATCAAATTTAGTCTTGGCCTGGGTTAGCTTCTTGCGATGTAAGTTGTTTGTTCTTATTAAAGGTGCACCAGCAGTTTTGGATATCTCCGAACAATTCTCACCATTCAGAATGTCTGGGGATTTTGCGTGGGAGTTAAGTTCAAATTGTTGAACCATTGCATTTGGTTTACTTGAAAGTCTCGTTGATAATTGGAATTGTGCCGCTTCGCCGTTCAATGGTTCCTTCTCTTTACTATCAATTCCTGTAAATTCGTCGCCAGATATCTCCAACTTTATACTGGCATCACCTGGACATGTTCCATAAATATCCGAGTGCCTGTATTGAGTTTGACAAATACTCTTGAAATTACCTTTATCCAGAAGCTCTTCATAGCTACTTCGATTGCCAAGGGCTGGGTCTTGTAATCTGGCGATAACTCTTACAATATTCTCTCCTGAATGTGAATTGTCATTCAAGTCAGCGGCTTTGCTCGATCCTGAAACACTCATACAATTGTCTTTACTTGAAACCTGCGGGTGAAGCAGTTTAGAGTTAGATTCGCGACGTTCAAGTACTATACCGAGATCGCCTTTTCCAGTATCTACGTCCGATTGATTTTCCTCTTTTTTACCTATAAAGTTCTTGCTTGTACTTGGACAAGGATAAGTCACATCTAAGCGCGTTTGGCAATCCAGTATGACATGTTCCGTTTTTAAATCAGGCATTCCATTGTCAATTGTACCAATTACATTATCAACAAGAGATCTTGCCTTGTACCAACCACCCTGAAATGGCGTTTGGTTTCGTTTATCTAACTGATTTCTTTGGGAGAGTACAAGTTTTCCATCGGTTGCAGATTTCAAGGGGGTTGTGTTTCTCAATCGATTGTTTTCGACCTTGCAAGATGCTAGACAACGCGAGTAACCATTCAAATGACCCTTGGAATTGGTGGCCCGCACAATTTCTTGAGTATTTTCACCGTGCAACAACCGAACTGGATGCAGATCGATATATCTGCGTTTCCATGCTTGGTTATTTTTGGTGGTCTTTGTTGCTTGATTTCCTTCGTTGGCCAGCATTGAACTACATTGAATATCATATTTCCAATTAATTTCCACATTTTGCATTCCCCTTTGCATTTGGTTTTCGGAACAAAGCGGTTCATTCTGTTCGTCTTTTAAACAATCAAAATATATCTGTTCATCTACCGTCTTGTCCTTCTTAAATTCATCAAACTCGCTGTTAACATCGAGCAAATCCTCTCTAATATTATCGACCCTTTCAATCATATTATTATTACTTTCCATGAGTGATTTGAGATCCCGCAAGTCTACGCCATTTTTGATTTTCAATTGAGAAATTTCGGCTTCCAATAGTGCATATTGAGAGTCAACCTGCAAGTGGAATCTTTCCAATTCTTCTATAGACTGTCGTATTTGAATAATGGACAGTGACAGTGAAGTATTTAAAACGAGGTTTTTCTTATGGTGGTTTTGGGATTTTTTACTGTTATGCATCAACGCTTCTTCAAGATATAATGGATCCTGGTTTGACGTTGGATGCTCGTTACAATCACTCAAGCTCTCATTCTCTCTTTGCAGCCATCGCATCGTCTTATTGAAAGGGATAACAGGATTATCTTTGCGGTAACTGGAAGGAAACTTGCCAATTATTCTTCGGTTGTTCACATCCAAAATTTGAATGCCATTTAGACTGCTAACCAATATTTCAAATGCCTGAGACTTTGTTATTCTATCGTGACCATTTATACCAGCTAATATTCGACTCTTGATTACCACATCCCGGCTAGGGAGGTAATGACCTGGATCCTGCGTTTCTTCCTGAATACAAAAGAGTTCGCTTTCCAAGTTCTTCAATAATTTAAATATAATATGGGGTCTTACTTTTTCCTCTTTAGTGGTCTTATACCAAACATAATCAAATATGGATGGCTCCACATTCACATTCCGAAGCAGACTTTTGGACGATATGTGTATCCTGTTGAAAATTTCCGGAGGTGTCACGGGAGATGTCATTGAATTAACACTTCTGATAGATGATGCCGGAGTTTCTAGAATCGACAGTTGTGTCTCTTGAGTTGTCTTCGGAGATGAAATTGGAGTAAAAGGGGAGAAGTTCATGTTTGATTCCTTGTTTGTATTGCCACAGATCGAATACTCTAAGGCGGAAAACTTTTCAAATTCTGTAGCAAAAGCTCCATAAGCTTTGAGGTTCGGAGATCTCAGTGCTGTGCTGAAGGCGGTGCAGGTTTGAAATGCTTAGGTGAACGTCTAGTGAAGCATCCATTTCAATATGTTCATCAATTGGTAACGACACTCTTTTTGTTTGCAGAGTGAGACAGCATTTCCAAATTGGGAAATGTAATTTGGACACCCAAAAGAATCATTTCATTGTTTCAGGTTTAATTGACACTTACCTAATCCTCGAAGATGGCAGATTAGTGTTTTGAAAAGAAGGTGTCGACTCAAGAAGCAGTGGTTCAGTACTACACATGGATTTTGAAGAGACCGATACCGGTATCTTACCAACTAAATTATCAGAGAGGTGGAATTTTGCATTACCACCCATCCTGGATGAAATGCTGTATCTTTGGTAAACAGAAAATATGTAGAATACTTTCATTCACCCTCATGATGTGTTTTACCGAGCCGGGGATAATGGCATAAGGCAGATTCCAGAATATTACTAGCTTTTAGCCAGTGTTGGAACTCTTTATCGATGACTTTAACAATTTACAGTTTAACAATTTTGCACGCAATGAACAAGGTGATCAAACCTAAAGTTAAGAAAAAACCCAGACAAAAGAAAAACTAAACACCTTTTTACTTCATTCGTCTTCTTGAAGTTACCGCAACCAATATTTCTCAAATGTCATCAGATAATAATTCATCAGCAGGTAGTATAAATAACACCACGAAATCTGGAAGTCCATCTGATTATGGTTATGGCGATGGATATCAGGCAGTGAACAGTTACCGCGCAAATTATTACAGGGGGCGAGGTAGAGGCGGTACAAAAGAGGGCTCTTATAGGGGTAGAAGAGGTAGCTCGTATTATGGAGGATATGGTGATTGGCGCGGAGGGGCTAGTAGATATAATTACTATGGTGGTAGCTCAGGAAGAGGAAGAGGGACATATAGCCACAGCTTTAGTGAAAGAGATACTTACTCTCCAAACGATCAGCACGCCGAATCAGCACCTCATGAAAAGTATAACGAGGAAGGCGAAAGTACAAAGCAAAGAGAAGTAGAAGGATCTGGTACCGAAAAAGAACATAAAGAAGGTTCAGATGTTCATAGGGGATCATACCGTGGTCATTATAAAGGTAGTGGCTATCGAGGAAGAGGGGGTCATTATAGTACCTTTTCTCACAGTAGTGGGTTCGATGCAAAGAATTTAAACGGAGACTCAAAAGTTGCTAGTCCTCGATTCTATAAAGACACGCTTGCGCGAGAGAAACTAAAATCTTTCAACAACCCTTGGATCAATATCATGGGAATTGTAGATGAACCAACTCAAAGCAAACTAGAATCCAGATTTGGTGAGCTAGCAAAGGTCGACAAAGAAATTATGGAATTACAAAAGTCAAAATTGAAATTGGAGAACAACATGTCCAGCTTAGAGAAGCATGCTATACGAGAAGAATTACATGTCCAACTAACAAACGAGAAACTAGACGAGTTTGCATATCTCTAGCTTTATGCAATTGTGTATTATAAGTAGATATTTAGGGTAACGGGTAAGATATTGTTTTTATTTCTTGTAATTAGTAGCTTGAAGAAACTTAAAGTTTTTGGAAGGGAATGCTCCCTTTTTCCCTTCACTCCTGTTTAAATTTTTTTTGTCAACGAGAAACCACGTAAATTTGACTACCTTCCTTTCATCAAGTAGAAATGTCCATTAGTGAATTATTGTCACCCGTCTCCGAAAGCCCAATTGTCTACTATGCATTATTTGGCGCTATGCTCGTTGGTGTGTTTAAGCTCACTACTACTACCTTGAGTTTTATTGCCCTTATTTTTGATTTATTTATCTTACCACCTGTCGACTTCAGAAAGTACGGAGCGAAACAAGGAAAATGGGCAGTAGTTACTGGTGCTTCGGATGGAATTGGCAAAGAGTACGCTTTACAATTGGCTAAGAAGGGATTAAACATAATCTTGGTTTCCAGAACCCAATCCAAGTTGGAATTGATAGCCACTGAAATAGAATCCAAATACAAAGTTTTAACAAAAATTGTTGCCTTTGACGCATCAACAGACGAAGAGTCCAACTACCACTCCATTGCAGAAGCAATTCTGGGTTTGCCGATTACAGTATTAATTAACAATGTTGGTCAATCGCATTCAATTCCTGTTCCATTTCTAGAAACCGAAGAGCAAGAAATGAGAGACATAATTACTATTAATAACACTGCGACTTTAAAGATTACACAAACGGTAGCCCCTGTTATAGAATCCACTATTGAAAAGGAGAAGAAAAAGGTACGTGGGTTAATTTTGACAATGGGTTCCTTTGGAGGATTGTTACCTACCCCTTACTTAGCCACCTACTCGGGATCCAAAGCTTTCTTGCAAGCTTGGTCTGCAGCAATTGCTGGTGAATTGGCTCCTAGAGGAATAGATGTCGAATTAATCATCTCGTACTTAGTTACGTCAGCCATGTCCAAGATCAGACGTACTTCTGTAACTATTCCTAGCCCAAAGCGGTTTGTTGCGTCGGTTTTGAGAGGTGTTGGTCGCCGTAATGGAGCACAAGAAAGATATGCTACGAATACTCCCTTCTGGTCTCATGCATTCATGCATTTTGGAATTGTCAATACAGTTGGGGTTTTTTCAAAGCTTGCCAATAAGTTGAATTTTAGTATGCACAAATCAATTCGTACTCGTGCTCTCAAGAAAGCTGCACGTTTATCTGTTCAATCGCAATCTTCCAAACAAGATTAAGTAGAATATAGTGTGAATAGATTCGATTCGTTTTTTGTATAGTTGGTATTAACAGAGTAATAACACATGAGATTTTCTTCTGGAAACTTCGAGAAGAAACTAGATAATAATTCAGATCCCAAAAAAAATAAAATTTGCTTCTTCACCCATTAATTTTAACTTGTAGATTTTTCCGCTTAAGGAGAAAAATGTCAATTGACTAGAGCAAACATTCATTCGTTGACTAAGATTGAGTATTATTCAAGCTATCATGGTTAAGGAAACAAAGCTTTACGACTTATTAGGGATCAGTCCTACTGCAAGCGAACAAGAAATTAAAAAGGCTTACAGAAAAGCTGCGTTGAAATATCATCCAGATAAACCTACTGGGGATACCGAGAAATTTAAAGAAATTTCTGAAGCATTTGACATATTGTCCAACGACGACAAAAGACAAATTTATGATGACTACGGCTTAGAAGCAGCAAGGGGCAATGCACCAGCAGGTTCTGCTGGAGGAAATCCATTTGCAGGGTTTGGTGGTGGTGCCGGTGGTGGTGCTGGTTTCCATCCTGGCGGCTTTTCTCAAGCGGATGCATTCAATATATTTTCTCAAATGGGAGGATTTGGAATGGGTGACGACGGTTTCACTTTTAGCAGTAGCGGATTCGGTGGCGGAAGCCCATTTGGAGGATTTGGTGGAGGAGGGGGGAGTGGGTTTAGAAGCGGTGGAATGCCAGGAGGATTTGGGGGTGGCCGCCAACGCCCAGAACCAGATGTTGTCACCATGCCATTACCAGTGTCATTAGAAGATTTGTATAGTGGAGCTACTAAAAAAATGAAAATTAACAGAAAAGATCCAAGCGGTAACAAGGGTTCTAACGTGCTAACGGTGAACATTAAACCGGGTTGGAAAGCAGGGACTAAGATCAATTTCACTAATGAAGGTGACTGGCAACCAGAATGCGGTTGCAGACAGACAATTCAATTCGTAATTGAGGAAAAATCACACCCAACATTCAAAAGAGACGTAAATAATTTGAAAATGAATTTGCATTTAAGCTTCAAGGAATCATTGTGCGGGTTTGAAAAAGACGTAATGACTATAGATGGAAGAAGAATCCCGTTGTCTCGATCACAACCTGTTCAGCCAAATACTTCAACCATATATCCTGGATTGGGAATGCCCATAAGTAAGACACCAGGGCAACGAGGCGATTTAGAAATAGTATTTAAAGTTGATTATCCAGTATCTTTAACCCCTGAACAAAAACAAGCAATCATCCACTATTTTTGATAGAGGCTGAATTTTATTTGCCGCATAGATGATGATACGTAATTATAGTTTTTGTTAACTTTATATTAGTTGTATTTAGTCGACTTTAGTGTAAAAAGTAATATATTTATGCAAATTTGTAACTACACACAACATATGAACCATGAGAAGTAGATTGTTCATTTCGCAATGTTCTGAAGAAAAACACAAATTCAATTTCTGAAAACAACAGGTTATAACATCCTATTCATCAACAACTAAACAAGGTTGGATCCCATTATTCCCAATTAAATGTCGGTGATTCTAGCATCCGCAGGATACGATCATACTATTCGTTTTTGGGATGCTTTAACAGGGGTGTGCTCTAGAACAATCCAGCACACTGATTCCCAAGTAAATAGATTGGAAATAACTTCAGACAAGCGATTCCTTGCCGCAGCAGGTAATTTGTATGTCAGATTGTACGATATAAGACAAGGGGGGGCCACCGGAAACTCAGCGACTCAGACATCGGCAACTAATAATGCTGGAACTGGGCATTCGAACTCTTCCAACAATAACCCAGTCATGACTTTTGAAGGACATACTAGCAATGTGACATCCTTGGCATTCCAAGCTGAGAATAAATGGATGGTGACATCGCTGGAGGATGGGATGGTTAAGGTTTGGGATGTCAGATCTCCATCGGTTCAAAGGAGTTATAAACACAATTGCCCCGTAAATGAAGTTGTCATTCATCCTAATCAGGGTGAATTGATAAGTTGTGACCAAGACGGAAATATTCGAGTATGGGATTTAGGAGAAAACCAATGTACTCATCACTTGATCCCCGAAGATGATGTACCAATAAATTCTTTATCTGTTGCGAGTGATGGATCTATGCTTGTGGCTGGAAATCACAAGGGAAATTGTTACGTTTGGAAAATGCAAAACCAAAAGGACTTAACCTCTTTAACTCCAGTTACCAAGTTTAGGTCCCACCTGAAATATATCACTAGAGTGTTACTACTGACAGACATGAAACATTTGGCAACTTGCTCTGCTGATCACACAGCAAGAATTTGGTCTACAGAGCATAATTTTGCATTGGAAACTACATTACAAGGTCATCAAAGATGGGTGTGGGACTGTGCTTTTAGTGCGGATAGTGCATATTTGGTAACTGCATGTTCCGATCATTATGTGAGACTATGGGACTTGTCCAACAGTGAAACCGTAAGGCAATACAATGGACATCATAAAGCTGCCGTTTGTGTTGCATTGAACGATGTATAAATTCTGTAGAATGCCATTTAATTGAAGGTATAGTATATTCTAACTAGATCACCCAACGCGTTGTAGATTCCAAAGAAGTTGCTACCCCACTCAACGTTGATACCAACAAAATCAAAAAAAGAATTTAGCTTGTCATAAAAGCCTTTCCATTTCTGATGGGAAGAGTTGGTTGAGTATTCAACCATACTGTTTTGGAATATAATACTCAAATCTTCAAACAAGTCCCCACGTCTGCAAGTACTTGACTGTTTCGTGAAGAAATATCCACAGGTAGATAACACATTCATGAAATCTGCATTTTGATAGGAGATTTTTTCAAGTTTGCTTGCAGTTCCTAGCATTTCATATGTTTGAATAACATTTTCAATCCTTTTAACAAGTATCCTGTATGTAGATCCCGTCGCGCTTAGCTGTAAGCTTATATCAGAAGGAATGTCAACTAGAAATACCTTCCGTGCTTCAAACTGTAAACGTTGGATTGCCACTGCGAACTTATCTTCCCCTTTGATATATACGGAATCACTCAATGCTGAATAGATGATGTTAAATGGAAACATGAACAACAGGAAAATTTGATCTTCTTCAACCTCCTTCAAAAGAGATATGAATAAATCCACTCGATTGGGAGGTATTTCAGCTTCGAAAATCCGTTGATCAAGAAGGTTTAGAATGAAATCCCAAGAATACTTTGAAAGTAAATTGCCAACCTTACTTTGAAAATGCAGCATATACAACTCATCTGAAATCTCTGACTCGGATTTGCACAAAAGTATAAACGCCAAAAAGAACCGTCTGATATTATAGTTTCTTTCATACAAATTCAATTCAAGTTGAGAATGACAGAGGGGGCATTTTGGTTCAACTATGGATGATTGGGAATGCAAAAGAACGGACTTTAAACCAGGGGACTTAAGCTTTGTCCTGCACTTGACACATCTGCTGAAAAAGAATGGATCGTATGGCAATTGACATAGCTGACAAGAACAGTGAAAAAAGTAGTTGTTATATAGCTGGCGTTGTCTAAGCTCTCTGGGAACACCAATCACCACATAGCTCACAGTAATTTCTTCTCCCTTGATAATTGGCACTGTGGCAACTAGGTCCCATGTTGACTGGTTATTGTACACTAATACGGAATTTGGTATACAGCTATGATTAATCAAGGAAAAGCAAGGATCTAGTCCAATTCCTATTTCTAAATTTTCATCATTATGTAAACGGTTGCAATTAATCAAAGAAAGTGCTATTAAGTTCTCCAAGAACTTCCATTGTTTCTTACTCAGTGGGATGTTGATGGATTTGTTATAGTGGTGCCCACATAAATCTTTTAAAATGTTGACCATAGTTGTCTTTATCAACTTTATTCCTTTTGCTTGCAGTGGGTTTGTACGAGCATGATGTTGGTGAGTACATAAATTGTTTACTCTTGCTTGAAACTCCTGATCTTCCAAATACAATAGGTATAAACGAAATAGAAATTTGATTGTTCTTTTGTCTTCTTCCAACAACGAAAAGCTCCATTTGTCTATAAAAGGACCTAAGATTGATTCATAGCTTCTTATTACCCAAGAAACCCTGTTGTCTACATTTCTGCTATCAGATTCCAATTCATCAAAGAAGTACACCGCTTTGTAATCAAAAGCCATGATCTTAGATGATGCCAAAATGCTTTTCTTTGAAAGGAGCTTTCTCAGTCCAGGTTTAAGATCTTTTCCGAAGAGTTGTATTTCGTTGTTATCAACATAATTGTAAAATTTATGGGTCGAGTTTTCGTCATTTGGAAATAAATAGACTTCTTTGGATAAGATTTGTTTAAGCCGATCTGGGAGTGAGCTGAGCAATCTTCCGGTTGTCGTCATTCTTATTCTAATGATGTGTTTGATGGGTTGAAATGGTTAATGCAATGCAAACAGTAATATGGGATGGTTGCAAAAAGGAATAATCGCCAATTTATATATTTTTCGTATATTTTTTTGGGAATAAATACAAAAATCACAGAAACAAAGTAATATATCAAACTTAACTATGACCTAGAGTATTTAAATTATATAAATCTAACAATGATCCATATATACGCTAAATCTAATTTTTCTATTGATTCGAAATATATTCTCCTTGATTTTCATAATTAAGTAACCCTTCCGTAGATTGTGAAATAGTATTTATAGCTCCCGACAATTGAGGATCTCGAGAATCAAAATCCAAGGAAGTATCTAATAAATCAATTGCACCCAAAGAACCTTCATACGCTGATGTATTTGCACTATTATTCCCGCTTCTATTTCCCTCACTTTGCTCGGAAATTTTTGACATATCATTATGAAAGGCTTGAAATTGACCAGGGGAGACTTGGCGGGAGCTTGATTCAAAATCTGAATTACGTCTAGTCTCCAATCCCTCTGGTTCAATTGATTTGAAATCGTCCTGAAAAAATCCACCTAGTTCTACAGTCCAAGCCAAATATTCATCCACCCAGCATCGAACTATCCACCATGCTCCAAACCCTTCTCCTCCCGTTAAACTGATTTCTCGCAAACATGCCGTTAATAAATTAGATGTTAACAAGATAAATAATCGAGAATTAATCTCAGGAAACCTTCCGGGAAGATTTGTAACATAGTCAGCGAAATCAAACATTGTTGGGGGAGTTTCTCCTTTCTTCTCTTTGATCATATCCACAACTTCAGTTGTTAAAATGCATGATAATATTTCAATGTTTCTCTCACCACACGGAAGCTCACGGCTAATCAATTCATGAATATCCAAGTTTAACCAATCTCGGACCATTGACCGTCTCTCTGAAGGATTATTCAATATTCTTGATGCAGGTAGACCGGTTTCAATAACTTTAATTAATCTATTTAACAAATTCACAAAGTGCTTGGCTAACTTTAATTTCATGATTACAAAATTCTTTGATACTTTTGAGTTCATTAAAGTGGTCGACAAAGTTTTTATGTATCCATTGGAGATTTGTTTCAATTGCCTTATCTGCTCACTAGGTATCATGAATTGTAATTGCAATTTATTCAACATACGTATCATTTTCTTATACATTAATAAATCACATTGTTTGACCCATTCAATTATGCATTCATTGGTATAAAGCTTGAATACAGGTGCAGTCAAAATGCTATTGAAATTGTTAAAACTGGCAAGAAGCTTCTTCAATTGCATGAATCTAATTGATTCAAAGATGGCATTCACATGCACTTTATACAATGAGTGTAAAGTGTCCGCAATATCGTAGTCGGTATCTCTTGGTAAATAAGGATATATTGACGGTAATTGAATTGCCGTATAAGGATTCGAACTTGCTGCTGCATTACTATTCAAAAGTTTAAATAGGTTCGGAACATACTTCATATGTGAAACCAGAGGCAATTGATCCGAAATAGTAGGCGTTATTATACATGGTGAATTAATTGGTGTATAAGAAGGAGTATGAACATCCGATATAGATACAGGAGAGTCTTCAAACGAAATTGACGAGTTGGTTGATGATATTGGTGAATGAACCTGTTGGTTTGTAAATCCACTTAGAAGCTGTTGCAGTTGATGTTGCAGTTGTTGTTGGGGTTGCGTCAACATTTGTTGTTGTATACCATGATCACCATTTAATTTAATTCCACAATAGTGATATTTAGATTGGCCTCTCATCCCAAGCCTTCTTGTGGTCAAGTTCGGAAAAAGTATCCTTACCAATTTTCCAAAACTAGCTGGAGATAATGGAGATAACCCATTGTCGGCACAGATTTGCACATACCTCGCATATATTCGATTTCGAGGAACAACAGCAGTTGGAGAAGCTTCACACGCGTTTAATAGCCATACCATCCCGAACAATTGGCGCTGTCTTTCCTTATTTTCCTTGGCCTTAAATTGCTCGTTGGCTCCAGTTTGAGGTAACATATTCAATGTTTCATTCTCCAACTGCTTAATATTAAGAGCCAAGTCAGAAAGTGGGACATCCTTTGTTTTCATAGCAAGCTGTTTCAATTCAGATTCACCTTGATCTGCTGGCTGAGCATTCTCCAGTCGTTTTGTCTTCTTTCGTTTATTCGGTGAATTGTTCAACATAGTAGAAGATGTACCTTCTTGAGCATGTGATACGTTTTGGAAATGGGGGGTCATAGTTAGAGGCATTATTTGCTGGTGCTCGTGATGTTGCAGTTGCGCCGAAATAGGGTGAGGCTGCGCTGATAACGTGTGACTATATTCAAAATGATAAAGCTGTTGGTGTCGGTGTAGCGGTTGCTGTTCTTGGTCCTGAAATGCTGGCTGAAGAGTTGCTTCGTGATATTGATACAGCGAACCTGAAGACCCTCTATATATAGGCTGTTGCAGTTGATGTGGGCTCTGAGAATGATGTGGTTGATAGTGATGAGGTTCCTGTTGTAGCTGTAATTGATATCCTGAAGCGATCAGGTCGTTTGATTGATTATTTGCAACAGTATGCGTAGTTGGGATGGGTCCATATTGATACTGTTGTGTCTGATGATAGGGTGACATTTGAGCTTCGCGCTCTGAAGATTCGGATTTTACCTGGGGATTCGGATGCGTTGAAGATTGCAGGACTTTATAGGAGTCAGACATGTCTTGGCTTTCTGAATGTGGAGTTTGGCTTTGCTTTATTTTTGAATAACGTTTATATGATTTTAGGCTAGGAAGTAGTTACGAGGCAACACAAAATTGCAACTCTAATTTATAATTAAATAGCTTTTCAGGATTAGGAACATGCGCACCTTAACTTTGAATGCAATATTATGAGACTGATAAGGAGGTCTGTGATGGTAGTACTCCTATATTCAACAAATTCTTTATCTTCTTCGTGTTTGATGTATGTATAATAATAATCTAACTTTGTGCAAGAAAAATTAATGTTTTCACCAAAGTTTATGCTCTTTCTGGAAGACTTTAGATACTTGGAAGATGTTGTAAATGATGCCAAAGATCTATCCTCAATTGAATTTGAGAGAGCTAATTTCGTGGAGGGGTTAACAATACGTAAAGTATCTCAAAACCAGAATCACTTTAAATCTGATGAGATTGTTCGCGAAAACAATAAAAGATGGAACAATGAATGGAGACCGAAAAGCAGGGAATTTTTATTGTATTGAATGGGCTTTTTGGTATATTGAATGTCTCCTTGGACTTCTCGAGGGAACCCAATAGATTTGATGAAAATAAATGAACTATCTTTGTCTAAAATGCGTAATTATCCTTTAGATACTTTTTTTGTCCTCGACTTCAACAGCAGCAACGAGTCAGGGGAATATTTTAAGTTGTCAATATGTAGATCAAAAAAAAAATGAATTAGAACAGAAATTTTTTAGCACGGAGCAGTTTCCCTATTCAGTAAAGTAATTATTTTCTTATTTCCCGTCAAATCTCTTGTGTGCGTTAGTATGCAGTCCCGGTCTAACAAATTTTACTAGAAACACGTCACGATTTCTTATTTCCTCCCTGTTTAACTTTGGATACGAAGATTGAAATGAAATTTGAAACTCTAAATGCCAGGGTTGACGTGTGAACGACTAGTAGTTTCTCTTATTTTGGAGGGATCTCTTGTATCTTTTAATCGTTGTTGGAATGTCAACCACTCGGAATGAAATTCAGTGCTCGCTCCCAGGTAGATTTATTTTGATATTTTTTTAGGGTTTTTGTTTGTTCGCAAACTAGAACAATTGGGAAGTGAATTGAAACAACTGATAGAACAAGCTCTAGTAAATGTGACAAGGTTCACCTCAATATATGCAAGATAAGGCTGAAGTACGAGATGGATAGAAAGGCAGAACGAAAGAAGTATATGTAATTTAAAATCTGTTCTGATAAATCTTCCAATGTAAAGAATCTCAGTAAACATCAAAACAATGGCGAAGAAAAGTTAATTAAAGTCAAATTATGGCTGTAAAAAACTTAAAAACCCTAAATTCCATCAAAATATGAATTAAGCTTCTCTGAACATGCTACTCCAATTGAAGTGTACATAAGACTGAATACAACATATTTCTCACTGGAGATATCTATACTCAATGCTATGTCTATAAACATGGCATGGTTGATTTTTAAGCGGCAAACAGAAGATGGATCCAATACATTTAATAATGTTGATTAAATTCTTTTCACAAACACTTGTGGCTGACAGAGTATCCAAGATCTGACTTCTTTTTCATTGGGTAGTCTGTTAGCCATTTTCCCTTGAATTTACAAGTTACCTTCTGTGGTCTTTTGTTGTTCACTGAAGAGATGACTCGCGCAATGGAGAACGATCAATATTAGATATAGTTATCTTTTTATAATTGGCTTTTAGTATATATTTAATTAATCAATTCTACTGCAATTGTAGTGTGAAATAGGTTTTGATATCAGTCTTACAGTGACGAACGTACTAGGACCTCGTAATTGCACCACGTGTAAACCGACCAAATGTGCTATATAAGCAATGCAAAGATGTGAGCTAAAAGAGATACACGAGATGGGTGGTGGGTTTGCGGAAAAGATAAGGCTGTATTATAGATAATCTGAACAGCTTAGAAAGAGCTTAGAGTTTAGGAATCGATTTGAAGTGGTGATTTACACTTCCTGAATGGAAAAATCAAAACATCCGATCTGCAATATAAATTACGTGAGAATCAAGAATTATTTTATTAGCCCCATCTCATCTCGATTTGTCAAACAAAAAAAAAAGTATTCCACCTTTAATCACTACTGCTTTTCTTTCTTCTCCACCCCAACATTTATATATATAAAGCAAGATGGCAGTCTTGAACTCTAACCCTGAGATCCTTTTACGCAAGAGAAAGAATGCCGATAGAAAAAGGTTAGAAAAACAAGAACAGTCTCGTGAAAAATTGTTGAAGCAAAAGAGAATAAAAAAGAAGCAACAACTTAACAAATTCATTAGAGCAGAGACTTTAGTATCTAATCATAAATCCAACGAATTGGAAAGAAAAAGAATCAAGAACTTGACCAAGAAGCAACAAAGATTAGCAGATTTACCACAAACTGAGGAAGAAGAAAATGATTGTAAATTATTGTTCCTCGTTCGTATACCTAATCCAACCAAAGGGTTAAAGATTCCAAATAAGGCTAACAAATTATTGCAAGTTTTAAAATTAACTACAGTAAATACCGGGGTCTTCGTTAAGGCTAATGTTGCCACGATGGATTTATTGACACTCATAGCACCATATGTTATTGTTGGGAAACCATCATTGAACTCAGTACGAAAATTATTCCAAAAAAGAGCGTGTGTTTTAATTCAAGATGAGGAGCAACCAGAACAATCAAAGATCACCAAACTTGACAATAATCAATTGGTTGAAGATAGATTTGGATCTGATTTAGGTTTAATATGTATTGAAGATTTGATTCACGAAGTCATGTCACTTTCCGACAACTTTGTTGGAATCACAAGTTGGTTATTACCTTTTAAATTGAACCCCCCTGTTAATGGTTGGGGTCCCCAAGCTAAGTTGGCTAAGTTGATTCATTCTAACGAAAACAAGCAGTCTGTCAGTCTTGCGCAGGATTTCAAATTGCAAGAAGTAGAAGATATTGATTCCATTATAGATCAACAAAATTAAATCTCTGTTGAATATCATTAATAATAAATAGTTCAAAGTACGTAGAAAACCGATAGCATAATTATGCCTCGTTAATACCATGAATGCGAATTGTCACAGAACTACTTTGCGACGAAAAACTTCTCTTTCTATTTTCTTACCCCTCCTCCCCCTAAATTTTTCCTTTACTAAGCAATCGCCAGAGGTTGTTTTCAAGTTGTTTTCAAGTTAAACATCTCAGCTATTCCCATGACACTCAGCCCTCAGATCAAAGCGTTTTTTGGTGCCAATAGGCAGTACGCAATCATAGGTGCCAGTAACAACCCATCAAAATATGGATACAAAATTCTTGCATGGTATCTTTCTCATAAGCTTCCGATAATTCCAGTTAATCTCAAAGAGCACGAGATATTAGGATCAAAAGTGGTAAATCATATCAATGATGTGTTAAAGGCAATACTTTTCCATCAAGACATTTTAGGGTACAGAACTTCAAGCGTTGATGGCTTGAGCATTTCTTTTTTGACGCCACCACATATAACCAGCTCTACACTACAAGAAATTGCAAAGATTGATGGATTCAATGAAGTCATTAAAGGTTTGTGGTTCCAACCAGGAAGTTATAATCAAGAATCGTTAGATATCACTCGGGAACTTGGTATATATGACAAAGTCATTCATCAAGGCAACTGTATTTTAGTAAGCGGCGAAAGCGCAATGAGAGCTATTGGTTTATAAGTATGTACGTATTTAATCGATCTATTGTCGCACGTTTAACCCGTAATAACGCTTTTGTTTCACTTTAGTTCCAATTATACATTGTAGTTTGCGTTTTTGTTCGCCAAATTGGTCGAATAATACCCCGGGGGGCCCGGTATCGTTCAACAGAGAACGCCATCCATGCAACTGATTTTCTCATAAAGGATCACAAGATCCGCTTTTTGCAAAGTAATGTGGCTGATAACTGAAAATCTCCACAGCATCACTCGGGGATTAGGAAAATTTGCCATCATTAATTATTTTGTGGGTTATATTTAAAATTAAAATTAAAACTAAATACTAAATACTACATAAAAAAGTGTATTCATAATACATTTTTAAATAACCCTAAAATCATGAAACGAGAGGCTACATCTATCAAGACTCAAACGAGTAATGATAGAATGTAATCTGAGTATCATCCAAGGGAGTTAGTTCAATTTCGACGAAACGACGTTGTCGCCGTAGCAGCGAGACAACCACTTGGCAGAATCTCTCTTTATATATTTCTCGATCATTTCCGCTTTTTTCTCAAATTTATCCGCTTTTTTCTTGGACCCTAACCTGTACTTTCGTGCTCTTAACCTGTATTATTTACTTAACTTGCAAATTTTTGGTTTGCATGTTAGGAGTAATATGCATGTTTTCATTAACATGCAATTTGTGTTTCTGCAGTTTGGGCCAAATTTGGACTTAATCTGCTCTTTTTTCTTCGCAACATGCACGTTTTCTTTAACCAGTAAAAGATTTTTTGAAAATCGATAACCTGCAATTCGTTTTTCTGCAGTTTAGATCACATTTTTTGCCTAACCTGCTATTTTCCCTTACAACATGTACTTTTTCCTCAAATAGGAACGTCTTGGTACTTTTTTTTCTATCTCTCAAACAGTGATGCAAAACTTCAAGATTCCTTCAACTTAGTCCGTTGTATGTTTGCAATTCTCTAACTTCGTATCTTTTGAGTACAAATATATTCAGAGAAAGTGACGCAATTGAGATGCATTGCGGCATTGGAGCTATCTATCGAAAGAGTGAACCAGCTTCATCATCTTTTGCTTCAATTGAAAGAGTGCTGAATTTCACCAGGAAATGCAAAGTCATTTGTTGTTTCTCATATAATAACTACAACCTCACAAGTTGTAACTGCAAATTTAATTTATAATTTTATCTTTATATACATTTATACATTTATAGCGAACTTTAATAAAGAAATACTGGTCAAAAAAAAAAAAAAAAAAAACCTCACCCTGAACCGGTACCAGAGGAATAACCAAGAATTTACCTGCTCCAGATGGAGCTTTCGTTTCCAATTCCAAAGTTGTTTTCATTTTGGACTCATTTTGGAATCTCTACGTTTTTCATCACCTTTTCTGTAATTCCAACATGGCATGGTCATAAACATGGAGTATCAAAAATGAGGTAACAGTTGTAGTGGCAACAGCATCAGCCATATTCTGCTCAACGGCAGCTGAGGAAGAAGGGGGATCAATTTCCATATAGTAAATGTCATCAGTTGAAACAGCGGGGGATCAAGTTCCATATGGTGAATAAAAGTGGGGACCCTACCATCAACATGTCGCTATCAGAGCGATACATAACATCAGCTTTGGCCAATTACACGTTGTTCTGAATTACCACCTTTGGTTTTCGGAAAAATGGATCAGCTGTACCCTTACTGTGGCGCTTTACATCGGCGATGTGAATTACCAACTTCAGGTCAGAAATTTGGAACGTGTTGCAAATGTGGAAGAATAGTATTGGATCAAGAACCAGCTCCGTTTCTTAGAAGTCTATATTATTTAGATCTTCGCAATGTTCGACACTTTTTAGATTATATTAGATACTATGCACCGTATTTCCAGTTTGCCTCGTCTAAGTATGATTAATTT